>CAJNJA010052453.1:0-25185 GCA_905231915.1 Symbiodinium necroappetens
TATTATATTATATTATATTACAATATACATGTTATGAATATGCGCGTGTATATTACTAGCCGCCCAAGAGGACGGAAAGCACACTTCTTCGGCAATGAAAGTAAGACTTGGTTTACCAGCCAGCACTGGCAGTAGCAGTAGCAGTAAGAGTAGCAGTCGTTGTCGTCGTCGCAGGGGCAGACCTGTTTCATCAAGTCATGGATCACCGTGCTAGCCTGATTGTCGGAGTATGCCGGCTTCGGAGGACTGTTCAGAAATGTGCAAACACGGACGCCTTGTTGTTCGCCTTGGTACACCTCTCGATTTGCGCGGTCGCCTGTACAGCTTCGATATCTGCCGTGAAATCCTTCAAAGAAGTGCCTCAAGCTCTTGGCATCCGAGCAACTCGTCTCCTTCGATCGTTGTCGCCAACCGAAGTGTTCGAGCTCCCCGCCCTCTTCCGGACTGGAGCTGAAAGCCTAGCAACCGAGCTCAAGCTCACGGCGCAAAGCACAAACGCTACGCATGATTCTAGAATGGCCTATAGCCAGGTCAGGTCCAGGCTGGAAGCTGCACCGTGCAATGACTATGGATAAGTGGCCTCCACAGAAGGCTCCAGAAGCGCGTGCAAAGAGCGTGGCAGCGGCCACGAGCAGCCTCAGCTGTACTAACTAGTTACTAGACGAGCTGAGTTGTATTGTATGGCACTGATGTCGAAAAAGCATCTCGAGGACTGTTCAACGACATATTCACGACGCGGGGTCAGGTTGGTCCGCTCGCACCCTTGTTCATCTGTGTCTGTCCAACACGCGAAAGCCCCCACAGATCCAGCAAATACATGGTTATGTGATGTATCGTTAAGCAGCCGACTCTCAAAGAGATCTGAAGTTGTGGTGTCGACGTGTAGGGTTGTGATTACATGTGGCAAACTTGATACCTTGCGTTCAATATCTAATACAACGCAAAGTCGAATGCAAGGCCATACATGCAAAACGCATCGGCACATCGCCTGCAACGACGAATGACCAGATCGGACTAGAAGTCGCGATTGGAAGCTGACAAGGATCCATCGGACAGCCCCTTTTTTGCATGCATGCGTGACTCCTTGGCAAGCACAGCCAACAGTAAACATGTAGTAGTGCTCTGGAGGCAATTGTTCGGCTCATAACCGAAATTGGACTCGAATTTGAGAACCTCATCTCGACCGAGGGATGTTCCTGACTGCAAAAGCGAACTACACGGTACACTCCAACAAGTCGTCTGCGCTGTCTAGTTCACAAGAGCCTGCTTTACTTTTCTGCTGTTTTGCCGGGCCCTTGCCGAGGAACGCCAGTACCGTCGCTATTCCACGGTTTCGCCTGCCAGACAACTCTGACACCACGGCCCACCGCCCTGAATCACATCAGACCCGAAACCCAAACGATTGAAGCCCTGCATGGCTGCACTTTACCATGAGACACAGCGCCGTAGAACTAAGCTGCCACTTCAAGTTGCGGAATCCGCAAAATCTCGAGTGCATGCGGTCTGTCGATATGTCCCAAGAGCATAGCATATGAATCTTGGAGAATCTGCAACTTATTACGCGGACTTGCAGAGGAGACTTGTATATGTCTTGAGAGCAGTTCGTTCATGCGCTAGGTGAAGGACAAGCCCAGATACATCCCCATGGCCAGATCAGATGTGCAACAGATCTCGCTTGGCGAGGAAGGGCTTGGTCACTCGCACCTACGTCAAAGACCTGAGCCCTGGTGTCAACGACTCAGAAAGGAACATGGGAGGTCCACTACTCTAAATTCTAAGCCCTAGAACCCAAACCCTAAATCCCAAACCCTAAACCCTAAGGTCGGGCCTGCTTCGCCAGGGACTTCTGGCATGTATCATCTCTGACATGCTAAGTGGACCCCAGAGGGGACCGGACGGGGCGCAGGAGCCTTTGAGCCAAACAGCCCGGCTTTGTTTTTGACACCTCTTTTCCAGCTGCCTCTAAGTTAGGGCCAAGGTTGGCCGAGGCTGTGGCCTGTGTTGCCCCAATTACAACTACCCGTAGGCCCCTAAGTAGTTCCTTTTTATGGTTTATATTTAGAATCCTATGTGGTAATCCCAAAAAGGCACTACCTAGGGGCCTATGGGTACCTACAGACAGCCCGGTTTAGGTCTAGGATGGTCTAGGTTTCGCATCGAATGGCTCAGGAGTGGCCGGGTCCAATTTAGGAAATCCTTCAAATTGAAACACTCAGCGGGGTTCGTCTAGGTCACCTCCTTTGCGACATAGAAGTTGAGCCTAGGGCCTTATAGGGACTAGGGATGAAGGCCCAACCGAAAGAATCCCCAGAGGACTGAGATCCCAATATGGGAGTTTCCGAAAATAAGGGGTACTATATTGGGGATTGGGGTCCCCTATTTTCGGAAACCCCCATCTAACTTTTCGAGCAAAGGCCCCTGGCTACTGTAGAGAGCACGGCAGCAATGTTGGACTTGTCCGTGGTCTCCTGCTTTCGTCTGTCCATATAAACGGGCAATCGAATCGACGCACCAGCGAGGTTACGAAATTAGTTAATCAAGAGTGAAAGTAGCAGATGTTGCTGGACAAATTCCCAGCAAGCGCTCCCTTCAAGGTGTTTATTTCAAGGGTGGTTGGTAGTAGAAAAAACCTGAATGCGGCCCTCAAATGGACGAGATCTCGACCCTACCAACCGAAGGCACTCTGAGGAATCACTTGCTTTCGATCTGCCGTTCCATCATTGCTGTCATGGAGTGCTTCATATGTGCAGAGGGATCTCCACCAAAACCGGAGGTTTAATGCAGTCGACTTAAGCATACTTAAGGAATATCAGAGTCGGGCCGAGGGTTCGTGTGAGTGCGTCAGGCTGCAGCTGCACGTCGCTTCCCTGCGAGCCTGAACCAGTTGCTCCGCCTTCTTTGCTGCCTTCATGCAGCAACGAACGCGGGATGGTAGTTGGGCGCGGAAACGACAAGAGAGAGAGAGAGAGAGACAGGACAAAGAGAAACTAGTAACTAGTGCCAAAAAAGGAAGAGGGCGAGAGCAAGGCGAAGGAGCGAGAGCTCAAACACTATAGGAGACAGATAACGCGGAAACAGCGAGGCAGTGAGAGAAGGGAGAGAGAGGGAGAGACAGACGGACGGACAAACGGACCGACGGACTGAAACAAGAAAGAAACAGTGACGAAGAAACAGAGGGCGAGAGAAAGACTGGTGCGAGAGCGAGGATCAGGGCTTGAGAGGGCCGGCGTGGGCCTAGCGGAGATGGAAATAATCAAAGTGCTGAGCCTAACTTCCCCAATGAGGCCGCGACTCTCATGGCAGCGGGAAAGTTCTCTCTCATTGCCTGCTCAGACAGCATGTGTCTGAACTTGGCCGTGCGGTTCCGATGAAACGAATCCAATCGCGGTGGGAAGCTGCAGATTCTGAAATGCACCGTTGATTGCCTGTTGTGCGTTCTTGGCGGCCTACAGCACGGTTGCGAGGCTCGTTCCAAGTCTGACTGCACTGGTGAAGCACTTGCAATCTGAGTCCGAGCTCGGCTTGCGCTGCGACGGATGCAATTGCGAGCCGCCGAGTTCGAGCACTCCACTACATCACATTACTACATCTTAACTTCTTCCTCCTGGTCTGGTCGGCACGATCTGCTACGAAGTACCGCCTGCAGTTCGGCAACATCATGCAGCGCTTTGGTCTCCCACCTTGGCAGGGTCTCAAAGGCACGCTTGAAATGCTTGAATACATCTGCCAGTGAAGATTCACAAGCTGCTTTGTCCCTCGTGCACTTGCGAGATGAATCCGGGAACGTGCTGAATAAGACCTTATGTACCCTGGGGCGTTTCGCCCCTACCTGCAAAAATCACATTCTAGCTTGGGAGCTGAGGGCATGATTGAAAGGTACGGCATACTTACAGCGAATCACAGTTCACAGCTTTCTGCAGCTGTGGTGCCTTCGGTCCTTCTCCTTTTGGAAGAGGTACTGTGCTTCTGTGGCATCTTGGACCTCGCACGGGTTGCAGAAGAGAACTCTCTTTCCGCTCTCACACTCGGATTGGCTTAAGGTCGCTCTTAGGGGGTCTTGATCGTGAGACTCACGTGCTGCTTTGGAGAACTGTTCTTATGCCTGGCATGACTTGCAGGTCATCTGCAATCGATAACTTCATCGACTACAGTGTCGGGTAGAAGGAAACTTCAGGCACCAGAGCATCGACCATACATCTGAGAATCACGTCTCTAATTACAACAACATGCCATCCTAGAACAGGACTGACAGACGCAAGTTGCTGTTCTTCCATTTCAGGCCCACCCATGCTCAAAGGATCTCAAATGGTAATGTCCCAAGAGTAAAATTCCCTCAGACCCCGAGCCGCTGCGCCGGGGTCCCGACAGCTTGGCCCAACCTTGGCACTCGCAACGGGCAGGCCTCTTCCTGTGCCTCTGAAACTCTTCGGGGAGGTGCTACTCTAGCGGAGCCCGGGCGACCTTGCGTCCCGACAACACCACCCCCCGCCCGGTGTCCGAAGTGACAATTACAGTTCCGGTCTCGGCTCAAATGCTTCGGCCCCACGGACTGCACGGTGCCCCATACCTGATACCAACGAAAACAGCGACGTCTAGACAACAACGAATGCAGTAGCCAGCAGCAGCAGCAGCATGATCAGCTGCCGAACAGTAGCAACGAGCGTGAATGAACAGGCTGAACAGACAGACCTTCACACTTCTCGCAGCCACGACCATTGCAACCGAGAAGCTCCTGACCAAGCTTGTGCGCGCAGCTCTTCACCAGCAGTGACCGGCCTTCTCACACGGGAGGGAAGTTGGCCCTTTCGCTTCATCTGGAGAACATGTCCGTCCGACATCCGATTCACACAACCTCCCCCTCCACCACCGAAGGGACGCATGAGGCAAAAGCGATTCCTTCATCATGTCGCAGGCCATGCTTCCGAAAGATGGCACGCGCCTGCAACAAATCGGTTATTTCCCTTCAGATGGGGCACGTCATTGAGGAGGAGTGAATGGGGCCTCGAGAGTATTGCACCGTGCTTCGCTGTGGTCAGTATTCATTCGTTGGATCAACGCTGACTACACCGCCCCCCATCGGCAAACACAAGCTCATGGGCAAACTACCTGGTGAAGACTTGCGATAGCACCGATTAACACAGTACGAATGGCATACATAAAGGGGCCTTTATTTTCCGAAGCTTCAACGCAAGTCATTCGGTCCTGGGAGAGCTGAGATCTTATCTTGCCCTCAGTAAATCATGTTACTGCCTCAGCTTTGCCAATCGAATACCCCTTTCTTACGCAAAGTGCCTGACTGTAGCCGCCGAAAGAGAGAGCAACCCTAAAGCCTATAAAGCCTATAAGACCAAAGGATCCTCAAGACTTTCAGCCAAGTCAGAATGTGCAAAGGCCTTCTTAGCTTCGTCGAGCGCCTGAGGTCACAACACTCTGCCACGAGTTCACGTTCTAGGCGTATAAGCGACCGGCTTAGTCCGCGAGTTTGCACACCAGATTTTCTTCACTTTTGCCGGCTGGAGCTCGTGGATTATGCTTCGAGACCGGATGCACCACAGATACCATGCATGATCACCCGCACGGGCAAAAGCTCGAGGCCACGAGCATGCAATCATGTTTGAAGATCTCCGGGCAGTGCTTCAGCGCTAATCAGTTCATGCTCTCGCTGCAAGGCAACTGCTCAAACCAAAGGTAAACCCTGAACCCTAAACCCTCAAACCACTCTTGGGGATCCAAAGGTGGCCTGGTCTCAGAAACTCAGAAACTGAAGTATCCAAAGAATCCCTCAAGTCTGGAGCCTGAAACCCAGGGTGTGAAACAATGTGGGGCAGTGTAGGGTTTACCAAATCAAACCCTTAGCTTCAGAGTGTTTAGAGATCGTGGCTATGTCGGCTATGTCAGAGAAGCTCCTTTTTTCGCAGGTGAGCACTGAGCATGGGAAAGCTGCGACACAGATGGATAAGCTACCTTAAGATAACGGCCACAGCCGATTTGATCAACTTGCGGTAGTCATAAATTTGCTGCTGCCCTCCTCTGACTGCCGGCCAACCTCGTCCTTTCTGAGACTTGTCCAGAATGAAACATGCTCAACGTCCTGCCGCTACCGGTTGCAACAGGTCCTCAGAAGTCCTCCAGCAGCTCTCGACCGTGTCGTTCGCCAAATAGAAACCTATAGCCAACAGCCACGTGCCCAATGAGAAGTCTTCGCGGAAAAATGGGTGGACTGTGTGCACTGTGAACATGATATCCGGACTTCACGAAAGCCTAGGACAGGACGACTTTGCACTGCTAGAGCAGCCTGGGTCATAATTCATGGAAGCTGCAACTGCTGCGTCGTGCCCTCTACACTCTACACGCACAAAACCTACACAGGGTTTGCGGTCAGCGGCCACAGCAGGGATGCCGTCAGCGCAATGGCCACAGTAAAGCCCAATGAAGCCTCGGCGTAATTTCGGACTTCAAAGACTTCCTGCATACAGTGTTTGTGCGCATCTATGTTTGACAGGACATGTTCGACCAGTGTAGTTCTGTATGTGCACTGAGTACAGTGTACATACATGCACATGCGCGGAGGGAGTGTGCGCATTTGCTGATGCGCTCACGGCTTTACACATTGTTCAGGCATTGTTCCTGGTTCTGATTCTGATGGTTATCGAATTTCTGACCCGGTGAGACTGCAGCTGGACTTCGTCAAACCAGCCCGGCTTGGGCTGTAGGGTGTATCAGTATACAAAGAGCAGTTCTGTCGTACGGTAACCCTTATTGTTTTATGATTTCGGATTACTATAGCAACCCTAGACCAAGCCCGAAACACTACTATGGCGCGGCGACAGAAGCGTTGCAGCGCATTGCCTTTGGAGCGAGGCCCTGAGGGCCTACAAGCGAGTGTTGCATCATTGGCTGATGTACTCAAAGCCCATGTGAACTTACACCCGACCCACACTTTTCGAAACCCCTCATTAGGACTCTTACATCCTGCATAGATCTTGAATTTCCTACGCTGAAGAACTGGTAGCTACTCGAGAGTCAGCTTTGAACGACTGGACCACATTTAGCGCTTGAATTCAAGTGGCCAGTGTGCCCAGTAGGAACACGTCGATGGCAGAGCCGTCAGCGCCCTCGACATCCTCGCCGTGGGGAGTGAGCATTCCGCTATGGCGTTATGACAACATCAACAGAATAGTATTAGTCTATATATATATATATATAATAATAATAATTAATAATAATAATAAATATCATAGTACATTATATATATATATATATTGATGTGCCTATATAATAGTATAATGGCATACATATAATATAATCGTAGTATCATCGTGACTTAGAGTCGAGCGCCATGATGCCTTATCTGAGAAGTTGAGCTCCCGCGACACAAAGCACAGTGTGCGTTTGGAACTACCGAAGCTACAAGAACATCGCATGCTGCGTCCAATCATCGTTGAGAAGTTATGGATAGTCTAAAGCTTCCAACTGAAACCCTGCTGCTCCCGCAGCAAGCTGCACTCCCACTACTGCTCTGGCTCCTCTTGCGGGATGGCTTTAGTTTCAGCACTTCCTTGCTCGTACTTGGTTAATTTATATCGATGTCGCCTTCGGTCTTCCTCGCCCTCGAACCGCGTGATGTTAGAAGTAGTCTTGGCAGACGCTGTATACAGCACGAGGACGTAGCTGGCGAAACACTCGAAGTTTGAGTACACAACAGCAGCTTCTGTTTGAGGATGCCTTCCTTTTCACGATGTCCATGCTAGAACCAGCCCGCTGCGTCGGCTCCCTCTGCCACTACAGGTGCCATTAACATGAATAATCAGAATAGATAAGCTATAGTTTGTGGAGGTGTAGTAGACCAAACTCACAACAAGGGGCCCCCAGGAACAGTATTCCTGTACTAATTATTGCGGCTTCTATAGTACTCACCTTAATCTCAGCAAGGCGCCCTGCTCAGCAGCCATTTAGCCATAAAGACCATGAGGAGTGCGGTGGTAATCCTGGGCAAAGCCGGAGCGTGGATAGACACAGCTCCCAGTGTCTTGGCTCCCCACCGCAATGTCCTGCTCTTGATTCCCGGGTTTTGCTGGAAGCGAAGCTGTTTTGATCGCAGAAAATGCAACAGATGTGCGACAATATGCACGGGACTGTGGCGGCAATACGAGGTGGACTCCAAGATTCGGCCGGCAGGGGCGAAAATAGGGGACCCTAATATAGTAACCTAAATGGTAGGATCCTTATTATAAGGACCCCAAAATAACGTACCCTAGTTTTCGGAAAGTCTCAAAGTAACCCTATTACTGTAGAATGGCATGATTTCCAGACCAGGCCGACGATCCCTCGCACACACGGCCTTGGGCTCTAAGCTACGATTCACCATCACCGAAGTATCGGATTGTGCACAGAACTCGGCTTCCTTGGCAGACCGGGCGCGAGTGGGACTGCAGCAGGAAGATGCTGTCATAGCAGGAGCCGATGACCGCGGGGCCGGGTGTGCCTACCGTGCACCTCACCGCGACCTGTATACTCATGCCTTGATCACGCCACCAGGACTTTGCGAGTGCCACCGGGTGCTGGGAGTACATTGCGCAGAGAGATGCAATGATTTGTGCTTTTGAATGGGAATAGTTTGGACTCATGCTCGAAACCGGGAGCAGGGATGTTGAGCTCTCGTTAGAAGCATGCATGTATCTTTGTTGAAGCAAGGGGACTTGGCTCATGGTGAGTTCATCTATGCTGATCATGTTTTCGAACCTTTTCCGAACTCAAACAAATGTCACTGGGACTTAAATGCAATCAGGGATAAGCCTAGCAGCTAGCCCTGGCCTTGCTACTTCTGCTAGACTAGTCGGTGTAGCTAGCCTTGATATAAACACAGTTATAGTTTTCAGTACCTCATCAAAGCTGACTCCTCGTTTGCTTCGCTTGGGTCGTTTCATCAGTTGAGTTGGTTTGCGTGGAAAACAAGTCGATTAGCTCGTGTCCGTGGCGCCCACGGTTACAGAAGCCGAAGCATACCATCTTCTCCGAGCAGGTGGCCGAACTCATTAACAATGCAGCCCACTGCTGCCGGGCTGCAAAGCAATCTCGACATGATTCAGCCACATCTCCCGATAAGGCTTGATGTGCCTGCAGTGCAGTGGGGGGCTTCGTCAGACGTGCATGCTGTGTCTGGGGCATCGCTCCGGCCAACCTCCAATGGACACACATTCGACTGAGTCCTAGTGAAAAGGTGTAGGCCATCACAGCTTTCAAATGCACATCACGCTGCTTTTGGGCAGCTGCTGCTGCTGCTGCTGCTACCACTGCCACATACTGAACCATTGTCTCGACTGTTCCCAATATACAATGTAAAATAGTATGTAGATTGTGACGGTTGCTTAGATTGGCAAGAAGGATGCAGCCGAAGCGCATAAATATCACCTGAGTTTGACAGATTGGCTTGCTCTTGCTGCTGTGTTGAAAGAGCAACCAGCACGCTTTCCCAGGAAGGCATTGAACTTGTGCCAAAAAGCACTGTTGATTGTCTAGTCTAAATTTCTCGGAGGCTCCAGCACAAGCAGCAGCAGGATAGAGGCACAGGCCATCTGTGAGGCGGGGTAGGCTCCAACCTCGAATGTCGCATGCCCATGATGTTCAAATTGAGACTTCCACGACTTTCGCAGAGGACTTACCTTGTAACTGCTTCGCGTCGGAGCCCATCAAGGCATTAAGGAATTGACTTTGCCTTGGAGCCCTGATTGGAACTGTATCCTTGGAAGACCTAGGCTTCAGGTAGGCTCCAGATCTGATGAACCGTGTTCGGAACTCCGCACGAACAATTGTGAGAATTCTTCACCTTGTCTTTATTTTTACGGGCACAATGTGCTGTCGCATTCATGCATTCCAAAAGAAAGGAATGAAGAAAGTATGCCGTCGAAGTCCGCATGCAGCGATTGAATAGCCCGAGCCCCGTCATGAAAACTCCAACAAAAGCCTCTGCTGCCGGAATGCCGGGAGAAGGACAGGCAGCAGTCTGAACAGCATCTTCCGCACCTTCGCAATTTGCAGGTGTGGGCTCTGCACTGGTTTGCAGTTTCAACCCCCAGACGCCTAAGCTCCAAGCCCCTAACCTCTAACTGACTCTACCTAAACCAGCTGGCTTCAGCCGCAATTGATTTTCAAAATAAAGTCGGTTTCGTGCCTCGAGCCATGAAGCCGTCGTCTGAAAGTAGGGAAGAAACCACCCCTGTGTTCATTCATATCGAAGACACAGAATATCATTGCCATGGCGATCATGAGTTTTATGATTACTGCTGCTATTGTTGTTGTGATTCTTGCTATCGGGCATTCTTATTAAGTAACAAGAATGAGAATACTTACTAATGTGATTCTGTTTTATTGCTCTTACTGATATTCTTACAGGCAGGCATGAAGCTCGCAAGCATGCAGGAAGCATCGGACCCCCTACCAAGCAAGAGGCTGGCTCCCGTAGGCCAGACCCCATGATTCGAACAGATGGATCAGAGTTCAGAGCTTGCCAAGCATATGGGTAGTTCTCTAAAGTTAAAGTAGGGTCCTTTCCAGGGTCCCTTTTTACAAGGGTGCCGTACTATTTTGGGATCTAGCAAGGGTCCCTGCTTTAGAGAACTACCCGTATGCCTTAAACATGCCGGATGCCGTCCAAGCACCATCCTCTCCACTTCAGCAGCCGAGTGGTCTGGGGTAAAGGCGCTCCGCAGGTAGGCCACGTGTGCCGGCCTCCGTCGGTGATCTTTGGGCTCTGCTTGGGTTGGCTGAGTTGGCTGTGTGGGAGGGGCGCGGGCCCCATGACTCTGCTTTCCAGCTTGACGCGTGTTGGCTCGAATGTCGTTGGTTGCAGGTCCGATGTGCAAATTAGGCTTGGCGGTTGAGATACCCCACAAACATTCATCAGCGTCTCATCTAGCTACCGTCACCGCTGCCGCGACTGGTTCAAGAAAAGTGGCGTTGGCGACTCCTTGGTCATGACTGTGACATAGGACCAGCCTCCAGAAGATTTCCCAGCTTGGGATGGCTGTGCCGCTGCGATCCACGCTCACAGCTATGACGATGCTTGCCAAGCCTGCATCCTGATCTTTCTGTTGTTAATGTTAAGTACTATTCTTGCTATCATTATTAGCTTGCTCCGCACCTAAACCTAGCTACCCTGTTTGCGAGACTCTTGCAGATGCCTTTCGGTACAAGGGCCTCTCACATCCGGAACAAACCTCTATACATCCTGAACCATAGGAGAGGCTCCTGCCCGTGACAGGGCCTAGCCCGACCGCTGCGAAGGAAAGCAAGATCAGCCCGCCAAAGAACATCACCTGGACAGAGCTTCCGATAATCTCCTTGCCAACTTTTTGGCTATGCTTGGGAAGCTCGAGGCAAAGAGTGCGATGAATTCCCGATCTTCCATAGCCACAAACCTCCAAGCAAGGCACAACCCTCTTTGGGAGTTTTGGCTCCTCTCGGGCCAAGCAGAAGCTTAGAAGAGGCACTCCGAGGGCAGCCTTTTTTATGCTGCTTCTCTCCTATCCCTCACACGACTACAGCCAAAGGCTCGATGACCGAGGTCTGAATCTGGTGCAAGGGGCGCCAGTGGTTGCAGAGAAGCCCTGGGGTAAGTCAGGCATGGCCAGTTGCCTCAGAGCAGCTTTACATCAAAACAAGAGCTTTTGGGCACAGACTCTGTGCAGGTACCTATACTGCCAATGTTGCGATTTCTCTCCTGTCTCTTCCACTTCCACGTCTGGGACAACCACCACAAACCTGATTGCAATGTAGGGTATGGCTTTCCAGGTCTGCCAAAAGCGAGGAGAATCGGCCAAATGTTGATGGAAGCGCGACAGACAGGATCCCTACGTTTCCCAACATTCCTGCATCCACTGCTCCACCTGCCCCGGGGTTTCCCCCACATGTTCCTACATCTGTGCAAGGCGGGTGTGACACGAACCGAGGGCACCAAGCTCCTAAACACAAGTTCCCGCAATTAATGCCGAGCCAAAAAAGCTTTCCAACGCTTGCGGCGAAGCCGGGTAGGAAGCAGTTGCTGCCTCAGAACGAAGGCAAAATACACTACTCATGGACGTGGATGTCGTCGATGCTCGATTGCTGTCTGCATGAGGTTAGGGTACAGTGGCTTAGAGTGGACCTCCTTCGATTTAACGCCAAGGTTAGGGTGCAGCAACCTGCAGCAAGCTTTTTACCTTCCATGCCGAATCATTCGGCATCGGCTGCGGGCAGGAATGACAAACTTCAGCTCGGAAGTCTTTCACTGTTGGCCGGCAATGCGCACAGAACTTCTGGTGATGCCCACTGCCGTAGTCACTTTAGCTGTAGTCTCTCAAAGCCATCGTCGGAAATAGCACAAACCCGAATCTGCACGACCATGGCAGCACCGCAGCTTGCACACGCTTCAGACTGCGAGTGCAAGCGAGAGCAGCACTGGAAGGTGTGAACAGAAGAAGCCGGAGCATGTCCAGAAGTCTCCAGTCAAAACCAAAACTCGATTCCAAAGGAAGCCCTGCTTCAGCTTCTCAGGATGCACACAAAACCTGCACCTGCATGTGCCCTCTTCCGACTCCTCTGTCAATCGCAACCCAGATTCCAGCCACCAGGGCCAGGTAAGGGTATCGCATGCCAGCGCTCAGCATCCTCATGCTTCGTCTAGTTTCGCAGGGCTTCTTTGAGATGGAAGCTGTGGCTATTTTATCAAATCCTGACGGCCAACGGTCAGAGGAACAAAAGACGCTTCCTTGACGCATCGAGGGTTATCCGCAATCCGAGTAACAGTTTCCATTCGAGGCTGCAAGATGAGAGCGGGCCAGCGGCAGAAAGATCGCCAAAATACATTACCCTTCAATACCCCACATCCATTCCGGCCATACTTGCTAAGTGCTCTTTCAGAGAGGAGTAGCTGACTAGCATATCAGCGTGTGAGCTCTCGTCCCGGCCACAGGACTCAGCATATCGCAAGATCATCTGACAGGAGCGAAATCCCCTTCAACCACGGACTGCGCGCTCTAGTGCTGGGACTGAAGCCAGCCATAAAACGTCATAAAACCCAAACTCGAACATCGAAAATCCTAACTAAATGCTTGCAGACCCTGCAGACCACAGGACGCTGCGTCCTGAGACCCTAGGCCCCATCAAAGCCCTACACCCCGTAGCCCACCTCGAGCCCAGGGTTCGAACTAAGGCCCAGGCCCATACCACCTTAAGGCCTATATATAAGTCCTAAGGGGTTTAGGGTTTAGGGTTTAGCTAAGCCCATGTGAGTCCAGGGCTCACCAGTGTGGGTAGGGCCGTGGACAGGACCTGTGCGACGCCCATCGAGGACGCCCGGCCAGCAGAACTCAGGATGCACTCGAAGGAGGTCAGGCCCAAATCCGCCTCAAGAAAACGGCTTAAGGAAAAGCCTTAAGGATACTAGCAGCGATCCTAATGACTGCCATTTCGCTCCATTGTTGGCACTGTCATGAATAACGTGCATGCGTGCGTGCGTGCTTCTGCTCTTCCTAGCATTGCTCATGGATTTAGCAGCAATCGCAGTAGCAGCAGCGGTAGGAGTAGCAGTAGTAGTCGTTGTAGTACTTGTTGTCGTCGTCGTCACATAGGAGCGGGAGTAGTTAAAGTAGTAGGAGCAGCAGCAGTCGTCGTCGACTTCGAAAGTCAACAGAAACCCTACAGAAAGACACGAGCTAGTCATGATAAGACAACCGCAACCAGAAACCGCAAAACTCAGAAGGATTGAGCGCCAATGACAAGTGCACAGGGCTTCGCACGCGAGGCCACGCAAGCTTGCAGTCGTAGCGACGCGAGCCGTCACAGTGGGTATGAAGCTGTAGAGTCTCACATTGGAGACCCACACTATGTCCATGCAATGTACCTTAAGAACACTGCAACACCGTAGTACTGTAGCATGACAACATCAGGTTTACGAAGAGTTGAAAGCTCCAGCCCCGGTACCTGGGACACGGCCAAGACCTGCCGGGCTGTCTGGAGCATGCTGCCCAGGGTCCTCACAAGAGAACTGATCAGCTCAACCTCATTAACAAAGTGTGGAATCGGTTCGATTTACAAGGCCTCTCGGCAATGCTCCGTTCAAGCAGCAATGAAAACGACCATGGCTGCTGTCTCAAACATATGGAGCGGCCACTTCGACTTCGACAGAACAAGCTCGGACATGTCGGGGCTTTCGGGCCACACCCAGGACCCACAACCCAATCTATGATGGAAGGCTTTGCAAAGGCACTCGTCTGCTCGGGCCGCCGTCGTGTCTGCAGCAGCTCCCACTGCGACGAGGCCGGCGGCGCTGAAAGCCTCGTGGGTCGCCAGGGCCGGAGGTTGTGGTGAAGCTATGATAAAGTGGGTTTGGGGTTTAGGGTTTAGGATTCAGGGTTTAGGGCTTAGGATTTAGGCTTCAGGGTTCAGGTCATGAAGTGGGTTTCTGATCCTGCAAAGAGTAACTGTTGTCAATGTGAAGCGCTGAGGCTTTCAGCGTCACTCGAAACTGTTGGCGCTAGTGCTTCTGCAAGTTGGCGCTAGTGCTTCTGCAAGGGCTCCAAGAGCTGACCCGGCAAAAGCACGGCCTTCCGGACTGTCATGGATGTTTCAACTAGGGGTCTTATCAATGTCTTACTACATTGCATCTTAGTTTCTGAAGCTCCTGCACAGGCACAGACACCCCAGACATCCGGAAGTGGTCAAAACACACCTGCACGCCGTCTTAGGGCGCTGCCATGAGCTGGTTCAGGAGGATGCTGCTTGTGGTCGTCTCCTCGTCCTTCTGCGCAAAGCCTTCCACAAGGGACAAGCATCGTAGTGTGCGCAGGTTCCAGCTTGGTAGCCATCTTGTTGAGGCAGGCAGGTCATCTAGGCTAGCGGTGCTGAATTTGAAGCTTCATCAGCAGTTGAAAAGCGAACAAGCAAGCAGGAGCTGCGCATGCTATCAGGTATCCTGGGAGTCGTGCAGGGATTCCAGACATCCGTCCATCAAATAACACAGCTACGTGCTGACGTACTGCTTCCAAATAAGCAGCAAAACCAACACCGCGAACCACATACCACTGCCAACGGAAAGTGCTATAGCAGCGGTGGCAACATCCAAGCTACGACGCGGCAACGACACAAGCTAGCAAGCCGCATCGCGATTCGGAACTGGCACATGCTGGCAAGCCCTGGGTGTCTGCAACTGGCCCAAGCCGCAGCAACAACACCCTTCCCGCGGCGATCCTCCCAAGAGAGCGATCGTGAAGATTCCCAGCATCTTGGCCGTGAGATAAGCAATCTCCATGGGCAAGGAATCCCGACCTCGATGGCAATGCAAAGTGGCGTGCCGGAGGACTGCTGTTGCTTCTTGAACTGCAACGCAGCTAAAGCGGCTATAGAATCAACAACCTTGGACCTTCCATGCTGACGGGACTTGAAATCAGCCAAGCCACCGACTCCACACTTCGTGCAAGAAAGGCTTTGCCCATCAGCAGCTGCATGGGTCGTGCTGTCACAGTGCAGGCATCCATCCCCAGCATAGCCTTCCTGGTCGCGCAATGCACGGCACCCCATATCATTACATTATAAATATACTATATATCTTGTCAATGTATAACAGAATATATGAATATATAACATCACACTGCATGTGAGCACACAACCCTGAAGTTTCTGCTCTAGACTACAGGCATCGGGATTTCACATGTTTTCGTACCACAGGGATCAGGACAACGGGAACGAAACGGAAGGTGAGACAAATTGTCAGAAAAAGGAGGCCAGGTAGTTTGCAATCCTTGGTGAGTGTTGGGATGAATGGGGACAGGCAAAGACCCAGCAAAGACCTGCAGCCAAGTTAGCCAGCAGTTCTCGGGCCGGGCCGGGGTTGGAAGCGATCGGGAGATCATGCACTCCCTGTTGGAAAGGACTCAGGAAACCTGGCAAGATCGCGTTGGCCCTTGTCCAACCTCAGTTCATCTGCTTGCGTTCCACAGCACGACCACCGAACCTGGGTCTGCTCGTCTGGGCTCTACTACAATTTCGAACATGATTCACAAGGTCCAGGAAATAGCCTCTATGAGATCGTGGGCGAGTTCCCCCACATTTCAAACTCCCGACCTGGGTTTAATTGGAAAACCGGGTTTTGGCAGATGATTTTTCAAGGTCCGTAAAAATCATTGGCCCTTTGCCGGCGATGGTAGTGCATCGTAGAACGAAAGGAAAGGAACGCCAACCCCAGCTAGCCCGGAATGGAATGCCAGCATCCTGGAGATTACGACTTCGAGCTGCAAGGCCCATAGTCCCATAGTGAAGGGTTGCGGAGCTCACACTCGAGGGTTTAGGGTTTAGGGTGAAGGTAGACACAACGAGTTTCCAGAGTCACTAAACTCTACTATTAAACCCTACCCAAACCCTAACCCTTTGTCATAGTCTGCACCAACTACTACGATCTAGCTAAGTTTTCGAAACAAGTCTCTACAGCTATGCCTGCCCCCCCCCAACCCTGAGCTCATGTCAGGACGTGACGGCCAGTGAAGAAAGAGCAGTCACATGTGGATACCTCATGTGCCATGATTTTCAAGTATAACTGCGCAAAGAATCTAGCCACGTCCGGATTCTCCAAATCTTCAAACCCCTCCGAAAAACATGGCCGAATGCTGCATCAGGACCTTGGGAGCAACCTAAAGCCAAACTGTAACGTCCCTAAAACCGCAAAATTCTGGACCTTAAAAAATCCAAAGCGACTTAAAGTCGGCGTCCTGCATAACAGAGAGCCCCTGGTAACAACAGAATACATTGCCAAATAGTCCATCATGGAAATTGGCATAAGGCAACAGCTGGAGAGGACAGTTGAGAGAACACATGCTGCGCTTGCAAAGCCACGGGAGACCGCAAATGAGATGTATCAACAGATGGGTAGTTCCCTAAATCAGTGTCCTTTTCAAAGGGTGCCGTACTATTTGTGGTTACCTTAAACGGGGCCCAAAAAAAAGAGAACTACCCAAACAGGATCCACTGGTCCGGAGCCACTCGCTTCTGGCCCGCACTCGCAGCCATGGCTCCGCACAGGAAGAGCGCTCCTCCGGCAAAGATCTTCCAGGGCAGGCTTTCCTCGCAACAAAGCAGAACTGTCTACTTATCAGTACATGAAAACAGACACACACACAGAGACATATATATATATATAATATACACACAATGATACACAGTGTGTGTGTGTGGGGGGGAAGTGATTTTGTCCATGTGCATGTACTTGTACATCTCGTCAAACTGTATGTACGAATCTACCTATCTATGTGCGAGTATGTATGTATGCATGCATGTATGTATGTACGTATGTTTGTATGTATGTATGTATGTATGTATGTATGGGTGTGATTGTGTGTGGCAAAAAATGTGCCTTACCATGTGTGCGTACATCTAACACATGTACATATCTGCTATTGTTAGAAAGGCTTAGTACTGGAACATGAGCATTAGCTACCAGGCAGCTGTCTCGGATCCTGACTCTTCAACCCTGGTCGCTGCAGTGCTTAGGGAGCGAGGGCACCCTACTTTGAGACAAGTCTCGGTGCGGCGCAGCGCCGTGGTGGGCTCAGGTCATTGATGCTCGAACGTATGGTGACCATGTAACCCGGCCGCATCTTGACCTGGTGCGGAGCTTTGCGACAGCGGAAGAGAAAAAACACCTACATGGACACAACCGACATGTTCAGGTAAACATAACCAAACTAACAAGATTCAAAGTGTTCCTCTTCGCTTGTGCAGGTAGATAACCAAGAAAATGGAAATCAAACGGTTCTGATCTGCAGAGAAGACCCGGGCAGGCTCGCAGATCTGAGCGCTGGCTGGGCACGGACGGCAGGCCTCTTTCACCGACAGCTCAACAAAGCCTACGGTTAGGGGCTTTGGGGTCTAGATGACTACCTTGTGCCTTCCACAACGATGCTACGAGTTAGAAGTCGAGGCGCATCCAGCTCAATGCCATCTCTATACAGCACCAACAAATGACAACCAAAGTGGCAAACACCCGCATTGTCTAGAATTCGTCTGCACTTACCATGCCGGGGGAGGCAACCCCGTAGTGCAGCCCACCTCTGACTTGGCATCCATGAGCTGCATGAAACCTTGGAGCAGGCGCAGGACTCTGACCATCTCTCAGCTTTGTGGGTTCTTTGGGCAAACAACCTTCAACCCGTCCTGGCATGGACAGTTCGTCGTTCCCTGGAAGAGATTTTGGAACGCTGCGGATCCCAGATGCGCACGGAAAGAGCACGACACGCGCGATAGAGCTCTCACACTCATCGTCATCATCAAGCCCGTGCACGTGCTACTACTGGCCATCAAAACAGCAGCAGCACCACCACCAAAACCACCACCACCACCACCACCACCACCACAACGATCACCACAACCACCAACGCACCAAACACAAGCAGCTTCACGGCAGGATCACCGTCACCATCTTCGATCTCATGGACACCACTCACCACCATCTTCAGACACATGATGGTGGTGGGATGGGAGACGATGACAGTGATGTGGGTGATGGTCCTAAATGGTGATACTGAGGCTGGCGCGCAGGGCATCTCAATACCCAATCTGGCAGATAAGCCCGAAGCAAACGGAGAGTATACCGTCCAAATCCATTGCAGCGTGTCAGGTCCCGAACCCCATGATAAACCACAAAGCCCAAACAACTGAGGTCGGGGCCCTGGGGACATTTTTCGCAACCTGAAGCAGCTTGCGCTGAGAACTTCCGCTTGTTGCTTTCAGGGAGTCAAGAGGGTGCTGTTGTTGCCTTCTTTTACTCTCGTCCTATGGGGGCTGCATGAGAGGATATTGCTACCTGTGCTGCTTTCTGTACCCTTCGCACGAGTCAGCCTGCAGACTCAGAAGAAGCGACCGCCGGGCCTATCATCGACTGCCCGTCCGTGGTGAGGTTGACGACTCCGGTGCCCTGGGAGCAGAGGGGCGGCGGCACCTGCGCTTTGCCATGGATAGGGACTAAGTCTTCGTATCTAAGCGGTGCAGGCATCGCTGCTCTCAGACACGTCATAAGACAGCGACTCGCAATGCACATGCCTGCAAAGATGTGGCGGTGAACTGGCAGCCATCCGCCAGTAGCGAGCAGTTTGGAGGCTGCGTGATGGTGATCTCCCTGCACAGCCGCTGATGTCGTAAACAAACACACAACACTTGAAGCACAAACGCCAGACTTACAAACACATGTCTACATGCACCTACATGTCAACCAGCACATGAAGATGGATACGCATATGTACAAACAACATGAGTATACACGTAATGCATGTCGATTTATTTGTTTGTTTATATAATTTATATATGTACATGTCTGGCGTACCATACACACTACACTGTGTCTCGGATAGAAGTTGACGTCTGCCTGCTTGTCTGTCCGTCCGTCTGTCCGTATCATCTGTAGGTACTACGACATGCTATGTATGTTGATTCAGCGTGTGTGCCTGTGCGCGCGCTCTCTCTCTCTCTCTCTCTCTCTCCCTCCCTTGCTCTCACACCAACATACACCAACCACACGATCAGAGAGACTCATACCCAACCGCAACCCGCACGCACATGCGCACCCACCCAGCCACCCACCCACCCACCCACCCACCCACCCCACCCACACCACGCACCCATCCCACACCCACTACCACGCCCATGCCTAGCAAACGCATGTGACCATTCAACGAAACATGACGACAAAGCGATCACTCGTGACCAACTCTGCAGTTGGCCAGTCGAGAATGTGTGTGAGACTCCTGAAATTCGGTGTGAGCTTCGGAGACTTGAGGCTTCCACGCCTTGCCAGGGCCTCAAACGGCTGCTGCAACGCGCCCCTGGGGAGTGCGGCAAGCTTGAAAAGGCGCTGGTATTCTCTCGGACTCCGGCTCTCGAAAGGGGAGGCTACCCGTTGAAGCTACTTGCGAGGTCGTGTTGTAGCGGCTGCAGTCCAACCTGCTAACCTAAGCAAGCGTGCGAGCTCAGGTTACACCAAGGCTCGATATGGACACATTCTGCATGACGAGGCTGCTTCGCACGAAGAAGGAAGTTTGACCTGGCAACGGAATCTTGATGATACCCTGACCCTGTCACATCGGCTCCGGAACTTGCTTCGAACATGCCACTCGGTGCGCTTCAAAACGAATTAAGAGTGCAATACAGCCACTCTTGCCGGATCTTCCAATGCAAGCCAGCTGCCGTGTCTGGTTGTGTCGATGATGGTGGAAGATGCCACTGTTGTCGGTGCAATGCTGTACCTGGCTCTCTTGAAGTGGAAGGCAATCTCTACGGGTTCTACTGGTCATTGTTCCCCACCAGCGAACTTTGGAGGGTCCCTTCCCGGTCGTAATTTGCCAAGGGGCAGAGCTGCACCACTCATTCCAGCGACGCAGTGCCTAGCTGTTCACATCGCATGCCTTCAACGGCCCATCTGAGATTCTGGTACACTACGACAACCATCTGCATGTCATGTTTGAGCATGTTACAGGCAGATCTGCAATGCCTGGCGGCAGGGGTTGACATTCCAAAGCCTTGCTACCCAAACTCAAGATCTGCACTCACAACGCCTAAAGCCTCAAGCCTGAGCTCCAAAGAAACCCTCAATGCTGTAACCATACTCTAACCCCTATCAACTATAAACCCTAACCGGCAGAGTGCGCTGAAAAGCCAAACACAAGCCCGGCGGCTGAAACACGCTCTTCCCCATCAGCTTCACTGAGCCCCGAGAAAAGGCACAAAGGCCACCTCCACAACAAAGGCAACAGGTTTAGGGCTTCGGGTGGAACAAGAACTGGGCTCCAACTTGCAAGTAGCGTTTCTTTCCCATGCTCATTAACTTGTACATCGTGCAACCAAGCGCTGCAGTCGTACTGGGTGGGAAGCCGACCCAGCGTAATTACCGCGGCAGCCCTACGAAAACAAAAATCAAGCCCTCGACCCACACTCTATCATGAGGGTCCCGGTCGGATTGGACGACCCCCAAAACCTATAGTTATTCTAGTTATTCTAGTTTGTGAGGTTTGTTTAACACCCATGCGAAAGCCCTTGTCCAAGCCTATATTAAATTGTAAGGCTCTTATGTTACTCGTGATTCATTTCTGCAACTCATGAAAGAATTCAGCGCACGTCTTCGCACCTCCGACGCCTTCCGAGGAGCAGCCATCGAAGAAAATCTCGCCGGTCCCATTCTGGTCGACATTGCCTTCCTTGGGCTCTTTTTGCCTCCTACCTGGGGCTCTTAAGGCTCTTAAGGATCCTTCAAGAGTCCGTGTTGT
Source organism: Symbiodinium necroappetens (assembly GCA_905231915.1). Taxonomy (NCBI): domain Eukaryota; class Dinophyceae; order Suessiales; family Symbiodiniaceae; genus Symbiodinium; species Symbiodinium necroappetens. The sequence continues at coordinate 21,282 of CAJNJA010052453.1, forward strand.
AAGGTTGTCTCGCCTCGCTCGACGCTTTCCGCTGCCGGGGGCTTTGACATGCACGAATTAGCCTTTGTGCGCCTCTTTGGGCCACTTGGCACTACGACGGCGCTTAAAACTGCCTTGGTCACGAAGCAGGCTCTGCTGCTTCAAACTCGTGCTCCTCGCTGCTTGCCAGTCCCGAAGCCTGCTCGCGCCTTGGGGGTGGCGGGACCCGTGGAGGCCAGGGTCTCCGATCCAGTCGGCACCGTTTCGGGTTTCCATTTCCATGTTTGTTTGTTGTTCCTTGGGTCACTCAACCTGCCGCGTGGGGCTTCGAGTAGAGCCCCTGCTGGACTCCACTTGGGGCATAACTAATGGGTGCCGTCTTGGCGTATCTGACCGGTAGCATGCTCGAGAAGATGGAGCCCCAATCTTGTCTTCAAGCAGTGGCGATCAGTGGCGGGCCTGCTGCGAGAATGACGATGTGCATATGCAGCAATGTACAAGCAGCTCAGTTGTACGGGCACGTGGGTAAGCACCCAACCCGCAGGGTGAGTGTTTGTTGGGCATCCGAAACAGCATGGGAGGAGAAAATGCATACGATGGTATCTGGGATCGGAGTGCTATTACGTTTCAGGACTACTTGGCCCAGGTGGCCCGCCCCTCCCGAAAATAAAGGATGTGAAGAAGCGTGGGGGCCAACGCCGAGTTTGCGGAACTAGGCATATCAAGACTGTTGCGGAGGATCAGGTCCGCAGAGCGGGCTACCCCCAGACACGAACATGTTGTTCCTGAGAACGCTTCGTGGTGCAAGGTCTGCAGCGACGGCCCGTAGGCCATGTCCTGGCCCCATGGTTTCTAGTTGCACGATGTTGTAGGTGTCACGGGTGTTCCAGCCAACGATGCCGGCTCACATGTGGCCAGCAGACCCGTCATGCCTGTCTTGACAGCACCATCCGTTGAGGCTGGGCTGGTCGTCAATCAGCACTGCGGCTGGGGTACACGGGACTGCGACCCCCCTTGCTGTACCGTAAGTGTCACTGGTGACACAACGGATGCATCAATGCCTCGGGCGCAGCAACTGCTTTGGATTTTATTTATGCAATTTTATATGCTTCGGGGCCACGGAGGATGCTTCCGCCCTGGCACTGCGGTTCGACGCCCAACAGCACAAACACTAGAGTCTGCTAGACACCATACAACCGGCAGTCTGGAACGGCTTGGGATGCGAATGGCTAAAGGAAGCTACCTCAATGCCGAGATGCAGCTTGAGCCATTTGGGTTTAGGGTTCGGGCAGCTCCTGGTTTGAATCGAGGCAGCTCCAAAACGCTTGAAACGTGGTTAACCTGGTTCAAGATCTCATTTGCGGTTGGTCATGTTGACTTGGTAAATAATATTCTGCGGGAAGCAGGCTCATGTAGACACAACCACGAATCCGGGTGCGGGTCTTCAAATCTCCCAAAAAAAAGGCTCAATGTGGCAAGGAGCTTGGACGCTGCAGGCACCACCCGCCTGACCGGCATGGCAGTCGCCTTGCTTCACGAAGCGTCCCACATCGGAAATGTAGCGAGGGATCATGCAGCAAGAATTTTACAGATCAAGGCATGGCCCAGCCCGTGGATTCACAATGACTGCCACGAAACTAATCCATAGGTAGCCCTCCTTTTGCACGAGGCTTCCATTCCTTAGCCCATGAGAAATTCTGTGCAGGATTTGCTTCAGCAAAGCTTCCCTGCAAATTCGGGAAAGGCCCATCACGATGAGGTCTGCACCGAAAGCGATGCTTCAAGACAAGTCCTGAATGCCTGCAGGAAAATATAAATCTAGCTTTCCACGCTGTCAGCAGAGACCTGCAAGACAACTGTCGTGGGAACGAACTCGCATCGCACAGACTCTTTATGTGTGACGTTGCAGGAAGAGCTTGCACTTGCACCCTGTGACTTTGGCTGCCGGGCGTCTGCAAGCCGATGCCCCCTGCAAGCACGTCTGCAGTGCAGTTCCTCGGCAAAGCATCTGCTTCTATGTTGCAAAACTAGGAGGATCTGCGAACTTGGATGGGAAGGAGTTCCTCGGTTCTGAGACAGGAGTGGCCCCACTTACATCCCCGAACGAAATGGGCCACAACACATCCTTGAGATGAACTGCATGAAGCTGCCCAGGCGCGGCAGTCGACTCTAGACTGAAACATGACAATCAGCTGGCATGGATAAAGCCAAGAGCCCTGACTCCACAGGGCAGGCCCCCAATGTGCCCAAAAGGCTCCAACCTTGAATGTCCAAATGTGCCCGCCGCGGGGTTGAGCTGAAAGGTCTTGACGCCCAATTGGTGACTGTCTCACCTATGGCTTGCTGGTGCCAAGCTTCTGCAGATGTGTACTTCCACCTGTCTGCCGGAAGTCGCCATTGAGGATGAAAATGCCTGACGATAGAACAGAGGTGGTTGCAAGGGGGACTTTTTTGCAAGAGGGGACCTTATGTAGTGGGCTCTATACCCCCTTGAACCCTCCTCCCTTCAGGATCCCATAGGTTCCAGGAAGGGCGATTAGCTGGTGCTTTGACTAGCAGCTCCAGCATTGCAGGTAGTGAAGCCTGTGCTCGCCGCTTTACCGCTCGAACGTTGCTCAATACTTTGGCCTTGGTACTTACTGTAGTATAGTCTACTGTAGTCTAGTCTAGTACAATTTAGTAGGATAGGCTGTAACACAATATGGTGTAGTATAAAAGAACAGGGTACAATATAGTACAACATAGCATGTTAGGCCGTACTGCACTGTATTGTAATGCTATGCCCTGCTATACCATACTAGGCCGTAACATACTGTAACACAACAAACCAAAAACATATGATAAACAAACTCAGCAACACGTACCTCTAGTACCATAGAATATTGGAGCATAAGTTCGTGCAATGTTATATGCAATATGAACAAAGGAACAAGATGGAACGAGTTAGAAGAGCACGAAACCAAACATGATATCATGCATTGTAGCAAAGTATATCATCATATAGTTTGCTACAGTGTCTTGCGCAGGAAAGAGGAAACATGTCCTCCAAGACCCGAAACCACGTCAATGTGATGCGTGAAAGTAGAGGGCAGTGGGGTGGCACTACAACTTGCTTGTCGCATCTCCTCTTGTCAAATCATGTCAAATTGAGACTACTTATACGAGTCTTCCTCTAAAGCGCCGAAGAGCTCTAACTGTTATTGGTCAAAACAGCAGGCTAGCGAGAAATCTTGCCTCCACCAGTGCCTTCTGTGGTGCAGCTGTCGGCACTAATGGTTCCTTGGGCATACATGCTCAAGCAACACTCGCAGAACGCGTAGTAGTGTTAGTAACTGTTAGTAGTCGTTGTCGTCGCAGAAGATCAAGAAGCAGACCGCAGGATCGGCACAAAACGCAATGTCCAAAGAAAACGAACTCAATTTTACTTCCATCGCAACTACATATAAAAGGCAGGAGCTATTCAACAAACAGCTACTGGACCAGCAGATACACTAGAAATCATGCTTTTCTTCATGATGAGGGAGCTGAAGTGATCATATTGGGAACCGTCGCCGCCTGCGCCACCAGCAACAGCACGAACAGCAACAAGAGGAACGATAACAACGGCAAGAAACGGGACAAAACGAAGAACAACAACGGCGACACCGACGGATAGCAACAACAGGCTTCACATCACAGCCGCCACGCAAAGTGTTCTCAACTTTACCCTCCTTATCAGCCTTATCATCTATCATTTGCAGATACCCCCAGAAGTCTCCAATAATCCATGAGACCGCTCGATCAACCGCTTGAAGTGTATATGTCGAGGGTGGTCCATGAAAAAACTAAGTTCGAAAAATGACCACTGTACAGCCATGTCTGCGCACCCCCCCCCCCCCCCCCCCCCCCCCCCCCCCCCCCCCCCCCCCCCCCCCCCCCCCCCCCC
>CAJNJA010052464.1:0-25182 GCA_905231915.1 Symbiodinium necroappetens
CTCTGGGGTCGTGTTCTTTTAACTGCGGAGGATCTTATCGATTGCTCATTGCTGGCCTTTCCAGCACCGATTGGGCCTTCGGAAGTGGCGGCAGCTCAGCCCTGAGCGACACCGCAAAAAGCAAAACTCCGAAAGACATGTCGAATCATGTCGAGCTTGAGCTCATCGTTTCTGCAAAATAGTCGGTCGAGGTCCGTGGCCTCTCCAGCAGGATTGACTCACGCGGCGGGAGCGGCAGCGATTCCCTGACAACGACATGCTGACATATTTCCATTGGTTGTTCGTCTCTCCATCTAAGCAAAACCCTTTTCTGCCCCCGAGCTGGTCCGCTATACAACGGTGGCGTAACGCCATGTCGTTCATGGAACAGAAACACGGAGGAAACCATGTGAATCTGAGGCAAGAACGGGGGCTTTGCAGTCGCAAGATCCCTGCAGAGGAAGCTCAATTCCGTCCAACGCTTCAAAGAGCTTTGCTGGATTGACTTGTGTCACAAAGCAAGGCTTGCCGACGACTGTGATCAAGCAATTACTCCAGTCCTCTGCGTAAGGCTGCCTCCTTGGTTACTTCCAGCCTTTTCCTTCAGCAAAACCCATCGAAACCTCTAAGCTCTTGCTCTCGTGTTTTCTTCTCGCAGATGAAAACTAAAGATTCCTCGTTAGGAGCTAGATAAGCTGGAGATTTTCGTTAGCTCGTAGCTTTGCAGGGTAAAGAGGTTCACACTCTTGAGCTTTGAATCGCTGCCACGTACCATAGAGGTGCTGAGGCAATTTCAGGTTTTACTGATGGTTTGAAAATTGCTTGTTTGTTACTAGTAACTAGTAACGAAGATAGATAGAGAAAGAGCCTTAGCACGTTCCCTTCAGTAACCAGATGTTCTCTTGTTCCTTCCCAAGATAAGCACATCAATTCACAAGGACAATCAAAGATATAGGTGCTGCCATTTTGCTTAGGAAGAAGAAGGCGGGCTATTGAAAGCTAGGAAAAGCTTTATTACTTCTTGCTGCCAGCAAGCCACAAAAAAGATCCTGGTTATGTTTCTTGTTACAAGTAGATCTTTCCCTCGTTTCGTACTTGGAGAAGAAATGCCTTTGTATGTGTGACTGAAGAAGCAAAGGGCTCGACATACAGATGATTACTATCGAATGCATTCAGAATATTAAGTATTCATTAAGACTTCAAGACTGCTCAAGCTCAATGTCTGGCACATGTAGACAAAATCGACCCGGGGGTACTCTGTCCGGCACAAAGAAAACAGATCGCAGTTCATTTCGTCATACCACATAGAACATGTTCTTCTCTTAGTAAAAAATGAGACAACTTCTCGCTCATTCACGGACATCCGTCATGACAAACAAACGTCAGTAGGTTTTTCATCCCTTGAGCTAAGAAGTTCTGTCAATAACATATAAGAGAGGCCGTCCCTTTACTTATACCAAGCATTGGAGTGCACCCATGTTTCTTGATGTTTCGGAGATAACGTGCGAACTCCGTGACACGGCCGTGATGTGGCCATCGGGCGAGTCAGGCAGGTGCTCCACTGAGTCTTGGTGCGGATTGACAGACGACCCATCCGAAGGAATCCGGGACGGTGGGTTGATGCTTTTTGCATGAGCATGTCATGTGCGAGACGTAGATCTGGTTCTGTCACAAACAGCAAAACACTGCTGTGCCACGGCACCAAGTAACCCATGTGATAGAATGAGCCTTGCTTGCTCAGCTGTCGGGATCTTGTTTCTCTCCGGCCGCATCACCTTCAAGGCAAACACCCACTAAGTCTCTGTGTTTCGCCTCCAAGGCTGAACTGATTTTGCAGTGTGTTGCATAGCATTGCTATTGCACGGCTGCGCTGTGCCGCTGTGCCTTAAACTTGGATCCTCCTCTCAGACCTCGAACGCTGGTCAACGCTGTGGTTCAAATCCAATGCGGCAGACCTGCATTAATTCTATCTAAATCCGCACAAGTATGATTGCCGAGGAATACCTTCGCAGCTGGCACAGACGCTCACAAGATCTCCGGCTGCAGAGTCTGCCACTACAGGAACTGCGACCAAAGATAAAGCATGATGCTCCTTCTTAGTCTGATCTTCTGCATATTTCGAAGGATGGCTCGCCAGCCTTCGTGTCGCCATTGACTGCCTCGGCCTGGGCAATGGCTCTCTAGAGGACAAGAGTCAAGACATAAGGATTGCTCCTGGTTTAAACCGTCGACCCTTTGAAAACTCACGAATGGCCAATAGAGTCCTCCAGCCTCCAATCTGTTGTTAACCTGGAAGATCAGTATTGGTTCCCTCAACATCCTTCTGCACAGGGTCTCCAGCCCAGGAAGGCGATCTTCAGCTTCAGCACCACACTTATCGTGTCAATACTGGAAGCTCGCAAACATGTCAAAAAAAAGGCTGAATTGGCAAGCTTGCTCCGACATGGCAACTACACAGCTTTCTCGATCCCAGGCCTGTTTACTCGAAGGTTCCACTCGCAGTTGGACACGCGAGCAGGTAATGTCAATCATCACAGAACAGGCATACAATCGGCACATAACGAGAATCGTCAGATTCAAAAACATGACAATCATTGGTCACATCGGTAACGGGCAACTAATTATTCATCGATGGACTGTCTGGTCAATTCCAAACTTCATGTCAACGTCCCTCGTAATCGGTGTCTCTGCGCAGACCTATGTAAGTCCGCCGGCACGCTGCTAGAGTATCCAAGACTTTGCCACTCAGGCGCAGGCAGAAGGAGCGAACGAAACGGAGCTGACGGAGCCGGGGATGGTCTGAGCCTCAGTCTTAGCGACTTGCATGCCACTGGCTGCCCGCCTTCTTTGCTCCGGAAATGTTCTGGACGAGCCGACCAACACCGCCATCTCCAGCACCCCTAAAGCAGGCAAGAGATGAAGCTGGCCTCAAGCCCTCTGGGCCCTCGCTGCATAAAGCATGCTTGCTGGACTTGATATGACTTGATGTGATATCTGAATCTGCAGCCTGTCTTGCTGGAAATGTCATTGCTTCCCCAAGTAGCCGAAGCATCTGCATGAAAGCGTCGACTGGATGCGCTTGCCAACCTGTCCCAACACACTGCAGCGTTCTGCGAATCACAGGCCGAGTCGACTCTTGAGCTGCATCTTGGGAGTGAAGTGCTTGAATTCGTAAACTTCCAGATTCCCGCGGCCCGGCAGCCCTTTCAGACCGCAGTTTCGCTGTGCCACGCGGAGTCGTGTATCAGCGCAACTTCCTCCTGGTTGAGCAATGTCGTCGTGCTGCTGGAGCCAGCCATTGTAGCAGTGTAGCCACAGCACATGCGTAGAATCGGCGTAGAAGCAGCATGTCGATCCTGCTCATGAACCTTCTCTGTACCCGAAAATAAGTGTCAACCTGCGTTGATCCCGAGCTACAGCATGATTGAACAGCATCACTGATTCTGCTGCTCCATCGCGCTTGTGAAGACACACATGCCCATCCTACATGCCTTTGACTTCACCACTGCATCTCAGCGCATGAGTGGTGCGGTGCGGCACTGAGCCCGGCGCGCCCTGGGATGCCGAAGAGCTGCAAGGGGTCACGCTCATGTCACTCGAAAATAGAGTTCATGCAGCGTCACAACCCTACCAGACGAACATAGATGAACAAAGCCTCACACGAGCATTTTCGGGAAGCGATGCTGGTACCGACAAGATCCGACAAGAACCACCGACCCATGCAGGGACGAGGGAGGTGGTGCAGCGAACAGCATGCCAGCGGCCACAATTTCACCCTTCCCTCCCACCCTCAATGATGACCCCTTTGTTTTCCTCTCCTTTGCGGGCATGCTTGGTTTCGACGTGGGCAGCTGGAAGGGGGCCCATCTTCCCTGCATGCCATTTTTCGCGCCGAAATCGTCATCTCATCTCCCCTCATCGTCGGCATCAACATCATCATCATCATCATCATCATCAAATCATCAACGAGCAACAGCAACAACGACAACAGAAACTTTCACCGGTAAAACATAGATCCCTGCTACGCGCTCCTTTTTTCCAACTGCTTCCGCTTCGGTGAATATGCGATTCTGACTCTGATCGAGTTCATCGAAAGTTTCGATCGTATTTCATACAGAAACTTTTTTTCGGTGTTAAGAGGAACGACCGTTTCTCGGTCGGATCTCGCAGAATGAAAGCAGAGGAAAGTGAAACGCCTAAGCAGGGCTAGGGAAGGTGGGAGAAGAAAAGTTTCAGTTCGAAGCTTATACCAAAATGACCACGGAATGCAACAAGTTCGACGTGATCGACTCAAGTACATCCACGGAGTCGATCGGTGATTGATAAAGCAACGGCTTGTCATTTCGCACACAAGCGTGCTACAGGACAACAGAAGTTTTCACAGGTAAAGCATAGATCCCTGCTAGGCGCTCCTTTTCTGCTTCCGCTTCGGTGGCATGTTTTGCGATTCTGACTCTCTTCGGAGTCTGAACAGGTTCATCGACAGTTTCGATCGTTCTTCATACAGAAATATTCTTTTGATGTCAAGGGGACCGACCGTTTCCCATCGGTGGCAGGCGAACGCCACCAGACCTTGCCGGTCTCTCTCTCGCAGGGCTCGATGTAACTTATCGATGCCCGGCACATCCGCAGCAAACATTATGTCTCCTAAAATCTTCGTTGGTCGAAAGAGGCAATTCGATTCTCATCCACTGTCGAGCCTCGGCTATATCTTCGAAGCGACTGAGTGCATCGGAAAAATTTGCCTTGGCAGGTACTCGTTCGAGTCGGTGCGCATGTCCGCGGCGATTGTGCCATGTCCAATGCGACAAGACAGTTGCGTTGATGATGTTTGCCCAACCTTTTGATGAGTGCATGTCTGGATGCCTCATTATGGCAACACTGAATGTAGGAACCGTCCAACCAGGGGTCGAAGATCATCAGGGCTAAGATCGCGGCCCAGGCCTTTATATAACAGGTGGACAAACGCTTGGTCGGAGGAAAATTGTCGCACTAACTGCGATGGCAAACGACCCGCGAAGTAGGCCGCCGACAATTTGGTTCTCAACCCATGTCCACAACGAGTCAAGACGATGTGCCGACAGATTGACAAACACCTCAATGCCAATGACGTGTCACCCGATGTCGCCAGGAAGATGGCCAGCAAGTGCCCCTTCCTGACAGGCAGATTGTTCGGCAAGTTGGGCCGTGCTCCTTTGAAGGACTTGTACGCCAGAGCCAACTCCAACACCAACACACACACACACACACCAAAGACAAACCTACACGATCCTCATTACTCGCACTACGAGACATCATCCAACACTGTCGACCGAGGACGATGCCATCCGCCGACTAAGACCCACAGACGCATACTTCAAACTGGGACAAAAGATCTACTGGTACCGCCCAGGCGATGAAGATCTGCCTAATTGGAATTCCACCGAGACTAGCAACATCGAGAACGGATCGGCCGCCGTTTGCCGATTGCTTCCACCAAGGTGATGTGCGTCGAGCAGTCGGAGGATACAAGGACTCCTTGAATCCGTTGTCGAGTCTCGGGAGGTTGTCTTGAGATCTCGAGAAAACCGTTGCAATCCTCAAAGACGCTACAGCTGCCATCGGCTGAGCGTTGGTCTTCCATGGAACCGTAGTCGTCGACATAGTGCAAGGCAGGGGATAGTACAGTAGTCGTGTTACATGCGACGAGTACATCGCCGAATCGATTGTAAGAGCAGACACTCGCTGCTGAGCCGACCCCAAAGCGTGGGTCCTTCCGGAGTCAGCAGGGGTACATATGCTTGTCGAGGGTCGTGTAGTGAAGTGGTAATTGCCGATAAGCTCCATCGTGGTCATGTCCCCAAACTTTGAATGGTCTGTCGGACTGTCGTGGTCGCAACTTTGAATCATTGAATGTTCTGTCGGACTGTCGTGGTCGCGTTCGAGGAATGCCAGTCCGAGAGATACAAAGTGGTCCGGTGTATGGTGGAACTGCTCAGTCTGTATGTCCTCTCACGGCCGCCGGCACAAGCAGAGCTGTGATGTCAGGCAAGCGCAGTACGTTACTACCACAGCAGCTGGAAACTCTGGAGCCATAGGATCGCTGACAAATCGCACAATAGTGAAAGTTGTTTCTAGTGGAGGGGGGCCATGGGGACCACCAAGAGAGTGGTGAGGCTATAAGTCGCCAGACAACTGTCTGTCCCGTCGTCAGACGCCCGGATTGTGTGCGAGACGTCGGCAATGCAATGCAATGCAATGCAATGCACTGCACTGCACTGCACTGCACTGCACTGCACTGCACTGCACTACAACTACTACTACTACTACTACGACGACGACTACTACTACTCCTGCTGCTACTACTACCGCTCCTACCACTACTACTATGCATACATACATACATACATACTAGGACTAGGACTAGGACTAGGACTAGGACTAGGACTAGGACTAGGACTAGGACTAGGACTAGGACTTGGACTTGGACTTGGACTTGGACTGGTAGACTAATAGGCTAGTAGACTAGTAGACTAGCAGACTAGTAGACTAGTAGACTAGTAGACTAGTAGACTAGTAGACTAGTAGACTAGTAGACTAGTACTAGTACCAGTACTACTGCTTATGTGTGAATACTACTACTACTACTACTACTACTACTACTACTACTAGTACCACCACTACTACTGCACTACTACCAACTATACTAACTGCTACTACTACTACTACTACTACTACCACTACTACTACTATTACTGCTACTACTACTACTACTACTACCACCACTACTGCTGCTACTATCTGCTACTGCTACTGCTACGGCCACTGCTACCACTACTCAAACGCAGGGACCGCATTAACGTGAACGGGCAGATCGCTGTGCCTTGCTTCGAAGGAAATGGCCTTGGCATTTGCGTTGACTTCTAACCGTCTCGCGACGGTCATTATTCATCATGGCTCACATCTCAAAGCCGGTCACTATGCGGCGACACTGCTGAAAATCGTGGGGCATGCATGACGGAACCTCCGTGTACTTGTGTCACTGACTGTTACTTACTGATCTCTGAACGAAGTCTTCACAACAACGATGTCATGCTTAGGCCTCAAGAGGCGGTGACATCCTCATAGATAGATGTGTGTTCGAGGCAGCACTGACTGCGTACCTTACGGCGCCGGGCGAAACCGTCTGCTCAGTTACATCTGTCACTAGGCGGTCGACTCGACGGCTGCTGTGCTGAAAGGCTGAAAGGCTACTACTAATGCTACTACTTCTTCGTCTTCTTAAACTTTCCTTTGTCCCATGTAACTTCTAGCACACTCTAGCACCAATCAAGTTAATTTCAAATGTGACTGCCGCGGTTTTCCGTCATGGCGCAATGTTGGTCTTCTTTGAGGGTGGTCAGTCAGCAAGCCGACCTGCTGTTCATGAACTTCGATCAGTGCACCAGCTCGAGCGGCCCAGGGTCGCAGGACATGCTTGGCGAAATGACCCCAGACTGGGGGCGCAACAAAAGAAAGAGGAGCTCTGCGGCAGAAGTTTCGAACGAGTTTTCAAGAGCTCCCAGTACGTGAAGAACAGGCTCGGAAGAGGCCAAGAATGGGCCCAGGCCTTTTTTTCGCGGATAGCGGATAGCAAGTTGACACTGCAGGCACGATGGTCTCCAATGAACAGAATGCAAGATGTCTGCCTGATCTCACCTAATGACCTGGTGTGCGATTCGACCCCGGCCTGCTGGGCACACAATTGTGGAATGGCCCACCTCAAAACGACCAAGCTTTGGATACTGATGGCATGTCTGACACGGTGCATAGTGACATAGTGTCGACTGAGATCAATGCTCATGCGTCCCGACTCACCTTATGGCATCCGATTGGGAATAGCGTTGCGAACAGTGCGCAAGCACATGCAGGCACCGTCTCGTTCAGTCTCAGAGCAAGACGGATGGATCGCCGCAGATCCTGCCAATCATAGGGAGGCGATTGTTTGAAGGATGGCTCACGCCGTCTGTGGCCTCCACTTCCAGGCTGCCAGAGCTGGAAGTCTTGCCTTCTTGGCAGGCCTTCAGCTACAGCACTGATCGAATCGAAAAGAACGAAGCAGATAAGTAGGTTCCAAAACCCAGTCGCTAAGCGGACAGATTCCGAGGAGCATCGCGTGTGGGACTACGAGTTGGTATTTCTACAAGGCAAACGCCCGCGGCAGCTGTATCGCACTTCGGAGGTATCTCTTTCCTTTGAAAAGTCTATGTACAAGAAGTTTTTCGCCGGTCGCTCTCACACAATACCTCTTTGACACACGACTGGAGCGGGCGAGGCTGGCTGACTAAAGAATTTGACGTTTCCTCACCAGCAAGAGCTGCAAAAGCTTCCGTGCCAAGTTGCCCGCATACTCGGTTGTGAACGGACTGGAGAAACTCCCGTTCCCATTGTCCCAGCCGGGTCGAGGCCAGGCGAAGGTCGAAAAGCATGACCGTGCATTGCCATGAGCACACGAAACTTAACGTGGTCTAAGAATCGGTGCACCCGTGTGATGCGAAGGCATCGACCTCCGGCCAGGCTGGTGGTAGTCGAAAGGCTGCTGAAAGATCCGGGAATATCCTGAGCACGTGAGAGCACAGCTGCCTGTAGAGCATCGTAGTTCGGAAGAGCCCAACTGTTCTCTGTGCACATGCAGGCTATGGCTGAAGCTGACGCAGCGGGAGATGCTGGTCCCACCTCGTACACATCATATAACGGAGCATACGCAGAGTGGCAGAGTGGCAGAGTGCACGTGAACTGTCGAGCATGCGCGCGAGATCATGTTTTCAGCTCCGGCAGCTACCAGAATGCCACCTGCGGAAAATCGAAATAAGATTGCCGCAAACTGGAACGAAAGATCAAACAAAAAGCCTTGACGGCCTTCAGTTTGGCATCGTCGTTGGCCTTCAATGTGACTTATGACTTATGACCCGCATGTGTCTCAGCACACGCCGTGCAATGACTCCGATCCATCTCCACTACACGGCACGAAAGCTGGACGAAGAGCCTGTTAATGCCAAGATGCATGTCTCCACTTTCTTGCTGCATTCGTGCCAAGTTTTCCTGCAGCCATCAAGTTCAAAGTAGGAACCCGAGAAAACCAACACGGAACTGTGGTGTCGAGATCTTGGCTTCCTCAACCTCCTTCTTCACCTCTCTTCCAGGCTTGGCCTCGCATGCCAGCACTGACACGTGCAAGCGTGCTTCCTTGTGGTAAGATCTGCTTGAGATTGCCATCAACCGGAAGCACCTCTCAACCATCTATATCTTACAATTTCTATATGATTCTGCAATATTCTGCAGCCGCAGACCCCGGCTGCGGGGCAAAGCGCCATTCAAACCCCTGCCACCCTCTCAGCGCCAAAGAACAACAGATGTTTTGGTGTGCCGACGGCACATGCACAGGCAATTCATGAGCCAATGGCCGCCATGTTGGACGTGGTTCTGAGAGTTTCCCCTGTTATTCTAGAAAACACAGGCCAGCATCATGAGTCATGAGCATCATTTGAGGCGAGCTGTTGGGGCTGGAGGGCGACATGCGCTCATGCGCAGGCCTTGGAAGCGAGAACGTGCTTGGGCAAAGCCGGGGTGTAGACTCGATGATGCTGATGCTGCTATCCCGCTTGGGCAAATGTGGCGCCAAGCAAGGCTCCAGCCCTCCACACAACAGCTCGACGTCGGCCGAAAATGCCCAGCGCTGCCAAACTGGCTGCAGAATGTGTGATGTTAGCCACGCCAGCTGCTGCAGCTGTAGTTGCTGGAGAAGACGGTTGATGGACTCGTCCTTCCCAAAACCTCAAAAAGTGCGCGGCGAGCCGGCTCGTTGTCGACAACCATGATCACGTACGTAGCCGTGCAAAACGTCACGCAAAGCCATTAGGGGCACACAGGTTCGGCCGTTTCGAATGAAAAGTTGAGGAGGAACCAGCGGGTTGCGCGGTCCGTGTCCAGTGCTGGTCGCCGGAAAATCGGTAACCAGAACGGCTGAATCAGAAACCAGCCATGATTCGGAAACAAGAACGGCTGAGTCGGAAACCACGACGGCTGATTCCGAAATCAGACCAACTGATTCGGAAACCACATCATGATTCGGAAACCAGAACGGCTGTGACGTCAACTTGGTTGGGCCATGGATACTCTGCTCTCAGAACGCAGTCAGCCATGGACGTCGTCATCATTGTTGGGCCGTGGATGCTCTCTCCTCAGAATGCATTCGGGCATGGACGTCATCATGAGTTATCCTGGTGGGCCCAGTAATGCTCTCTTGTCAGAACTCCGTAGACCATGGACGTCATCATGGTTTGCCCATGGATGCTTTGTGCTCAGCATAGAAAGTCATCATGCCCCCCACCCCCCACCCTCAAGAAGAAGCAAAACGTAGGCGCGGGTATCCCCCCTCGTGCTTTGGGCCGTGGATGCTCTGGGCTCCGGACGCATTAGACCATGGACGTCATCATGGCTGGCCCTTCTCAGAACGCATTAGACCATGGATGTTATCACGGTTGGGCCATGGATGCTCTCTTCACACCACCCCAGCATTGCTTCCAAGCTCCGGTGCCAGTTTCCAAGCTCTGGTTTCTCTCGCGCCCCCAAATTTCACATGCGCTGGTTTCTGATGCGCCGGTTTCTGCTGTGCGCTGGTTTCTCATGTGCAGTGTCTCATGCGCGGCGGTTTCTGATGCGCAATGTCTGATGCCAATACACGGCAGTTTCTCTTGCGCAGTTTCTGATATACGCCTCTGCTATCACTAGCAGTACTACTACTAGACTGGTACCACTAGTACTACTAGTGCCACTAGTACCCGAAGTCTATGCATGGTTGCAGATGGCGGGGGTGGCTGCCCCCCCAAACCCCCCGCTCTCTTTTCCAGCCGTGTGTGAGGTGGAGAATCGAAATCGCCCAAGGTCGGGGCATGTTTGATAAATGATGCAGCGGCAGAGGAGGCGTTTAAAATTTGTGATGCGCCGGCATCGCCTCAAGAGGGAAAGCAGAGAACCAAGCAGTATCGCCCAATGTGGGAGGCGTGGCGACGAGAAGCCCAAGTGAGGGGCGTTTTCAAGATAGAGGATGCACCGAAATCGCCAAATGATGCGGCGTGTTAAGATATGTGATGAACTGGAATCGCCAAATGAGGGGGATACATGATGAATCCGAATCGCCAAATGAGAGGGCGTGTTTACGATAAATGATGAACCGGAATGGCCAAATGAGGGGGCGCGTTTAAGAGATATGATGAACCGGAAGCGCCAAATGAGGGGGTGTGTTTGAGATATAGAACCTATGGGATGAACCGGAATCGCCAAATGAGAGGCGTGTTGAAGAATAGATGATGAACCGGAATTGCAAATGAGGGGGTGTGTTGAAGATATACGATAAATCCAAATCGCCAAATGTGAACCCACGCGCCAATGATTTACTCTGTTGGACTCGTTGTGGTAACAAGGTGCTGCATGACGAATGCCCGGAAACCGCCCTAGAGCCCGTGGGCGAGCCTCCCTTCATGTTCCGGAAGGACGACCCCCCCTTTCCATACTCCGGTAGAGCGAACGCCGCCCACCCCGCCAACGGCACTATCTGTAAGCTCGAGAATGCACGAGACACATCAAAGTCCCCCATGCCCTGTCCCATTGCCATGCTGGCCCCTCTTTGCCATAGAAACGGCACGGGCAAAATGGAACTGTCCATGTTGGACCTGGGGTCACGACCTTCACCACCCCCCCTCCTCACAGCAGGGACATGCAAGGACGTCATGAGACTCGGGTGGTTGGCTGGATGGGCGGGTGGGTCGAGCTGTTCCAAGTCCCACGAAGTGAAAAGCGTCTCTTTAAACAAGATCACCCGTGCTCTGGTGCGCGTGATTATTGTACAAAAAAGGTGGCTTTCCCAAGTAAGTTTTCAGGTGCACAGGAGAGGCAACAGCACATAAGCAATTTTATTCTCGGAAGTACTTTTGCTGAGATTTTCAATGCCGGAGAATCTGTTTCCCTCGCAACACAGGGCTTTGCAGTCTTGCATGCATTGATGCGGTTTTGGTGTTGTTACGGTTTGCGGCTATTTTGTGCATCTCTGGTTTTGGGACCACATTGTCATCTTGACATGATTTTCTGTTTTCATGCAAGCTAGGCTCTCTGGCAGCTTCGGGAGTGTATAAAAAAAAGTGTGTTGTTTCATTTCAAGGAAAAAACTTGCTTTGTTGAATTTCAACACTGTTAAACTTGTATGGCGCATGCAGCAACGTGTAGGCCACGAAGTTTTCAACGCGTAGGCCACGAAGTTTTCGGAGATGCTGTTGCTGAGATCATCACTATCGAAGGGACGGTTCTCTCGCAATAAAGAGCATTTGCAGTCTTGCATGCTTTGATGCTGGAGTGGTACCCTAGATGCTACGGTTGAGAGCATCACTGTCGGAGAGACGGTTTCCCTCGCAAAAAACACAGCATATTGCAGTCTTGCATGAATTGTTGCTGTAATGGTGGTTTCAGGATTTATTGTTGCATCAGGTTGCTTTGATCACATGTATTTCTGCTTTTGCGGAAACCCAAGAAACGGACAACAAGTAGTAGCATCAGTATTCAGTACTCGTTGCAGCAGTAAGACTGTCATCACGGATGGAAAAATGATTTAGAAAAATCTTGATGCACGGAGTGGACGTTGTCATGGTTCGGGCATGGATACTCCGGGAATGGATGGGGTTGGCGTGGAAGTTATCACGGATGGGGTCGGTGCTCTGGGGAGGGAAACCGAAGCACAGTAACCATCGTAAATATCGAGGGCTTCGGCAGGAACCCTGAAACAAGCATAGCCCGCGGGTCGGGACAGGTAGCGCAAGCTTAAACAAGCCGTCCGTAAGGTTTCAACTTCATGGCTCCTAATCAAGACGGCTGCAAAACCTTCCGAGAAATTCCATACTTATGCGTTAGCAGGGAGGTGTCAAATCGGGTCCAGTTATAAGGAAACCTCCACGAACAAATCGCAGTTGAAATGAAAGGAAATGGGATGAAACGGAATGCGGGATGAAGTGGAATGAAATAGAAGGAAATGGAATGAAATGGAAGGAATTCGAAGGAAATGGAATGCAAATGAGAACGAACATAAAAATAGAAAAAGTGCTGCACGAAGCACGAACGACAAATGAATGAACGGCCGCACCAACGTCTGAGCACTATCCCACACCCCGATCAAGAGAAGAGACAGCAAGCAGCTGGACAGCACTGGAGGAATCGGGCGGTTTGGAATAAAGACCGGACTGCAGAGCGGAAAGGGAGGCTTGGCCCTGACGAGATATGCCAGATGGGCTTCAAAACAAGATACGGGAGTCTGCTAGGTGCAGGTACTGTCGCTTGTACATGTCACTGCGTGTGATTGCCTGACTCCTTGCAGTTGTGCGAGTTATAATTGTCTTAATGGGCAGGTCTCCACAACTACAAAATGAAGACTCCTGCTTCGGCTTGCAAATTATACATGTGTGTATGTATGTATGTGTGTATATATATATATATATTTATTTATTTATTTATCTATTTATCTATTTCTCTATTTATTTACTTATCTATTTATATAGGCTATCGTACTACAACGCTTGTGCAAGTAGCAGAAACCAGTAGCTGTACGCACGGGTGCCGCCAGCTGCGCACGCAGCTCCCTCACCGAAACCAACACAATGGGAACCCGGGCTGCGTCACAGTGTGACAAGTGCCTCCGTGCAATTGAGACCGTCTGAAGAACCATAAGCGGGTGATGGCAAACCCCCAACCCTGGAACATGAGCTACAGTTATTACTACATTGGTGATAGCCTGATAGCCAACAAGCTGAATCTCCATTTTAATCGTACCACTGAATCGTAGTCGCATCAACGTAAACGAAACAGAATACCGGCCCCCAATGTCTGGTGCAGAGGGCGTTGTGAGCTAACCGTAATCACATGGATCGTCCTTATTGTTTTGTCATCCTTATCACCCATATCACCCCTATTATTCTGTCATCATCCTAGGCGCCGACGCACACAGAGATGAGAAAGACGCACCTTCAAGTCATACAGGACGCGGTCTCCCTTCGCAACATCCTCTGCAACAGCGAGCATGAGCCATCCGATCCCTGGAATCGAGCTACAGCCGCGTCTCCTCCTCAGACTTCTTCGTTGCGGCATTCACGTCTCCTGCAGCCTCTTGGAGGTCCTAGCAAGGAATTGCAGTGCCGAGATTAGCAGGAGGCCGCGCTAGATCACTCCCTCCGGGCCCTCATGAATCACGAGCTGTGGAGAGTCACAAGCCGACTCGGCTCACCGCTTGGTGTACAACAGTGTCACTGCTTCTCGCCGCAACGGTAGCATTCCAAAAAACTTTGCACCTCCTCGGTCATCTTCCACACGACTGCTGATTCTTTGACCTTAGGATTCGAGAAGTATTTTCTGGATGCTGAAGGCATAATCATGGCCGGCAATACAGAATTGCAACTTAGTCGCCACGGCTGCTGCTGTCTCGGCTGCAGTGATAGCCGAGGCAACAGGCCCATCGTCTGCAGCAAGCGCCTGGAAAACTGAGCATGCTGAATGGTGATTGCAGAAGTATGCAGAAGTGCGTGAGCTGCAGCCAGCAGACGTTGTACTTGTTGAACGGCTCCTCACTCAGGTCTGGCAGATCCTGCACCAGCTCGGAACGCAGGCAGCAAGCCCCTCAGAGATGTCAATTGAGACGGAAGATCACCAATAGTGGTGGGTCAAGGGCATACAAGGACACCTGGTACCGCTTCACACCCTCTGCGCCATCCTCGTCTTCCTGCTGGCATGGCGAGTACAAAGACATGCAGTTGTAATGTGCTTGACGTGCTTCCTCATCCTCATCGAGGCCGTCGCTGTCAGCTTCCTCCGATTGGCCGAAAGGCGGTGAGACCCACTCGACAGCTCAATGCACAGGCATTCATGGCTCCTGCTCAGGGTCATCCTCAGAAAGCCTTGTCTCTGTCCTCAGAGGTGCTTGGGGTTACCCTGCATCTTCCATTCCAGGCCTCTAGTGATCGACTGACTCTTGCAAGCAAGCGTCCCCCGACCGCTGTGTCCAAGCCGTGCCTCAAAGCCCATGTAGGAGCATCGAGCAGCCAAAGAGTCGTCGAGATGAGACGGAGAAAGGACAGCGCCTTCTCGACATCCGCTTGAACATGACGGGTCCAAACGGAGTCGCCTCCAAAACCAGGAAGCGCAAGGTGCGGAGTGTGCCATGCCGACGGCCTGTCTCGAGCAATGCCCAAGGAGCTTCTCGAAGCCTGCTCCTTACTGCGGAGTCTGCTGTCTGCGGCTCGATGCCTTATCCCCCACCCCTTGGCCACATGCTGCTCGCTGGGATCGCGCGCAGCATCACAGGCGATCGCAAGCGCGCACAGCGCCACATGCATTCCTTCCTGCAAGGCACCGCACAGGAAAAACCTCTTCAGACCGAGACAGCAGCCTTAGCTTTTGTCAGCTCTTGAGGCTCAGCCCTTGCGCAGAGCAGGTCCTCTCGCCGAAGACGGCGCTGCTTGGATTTGACAATACAACATGTTTTGAGCCTCCTCCGGCTGCGAAGCCCGGACATGCCCCAGCATGCAAAACAATCGCATGCAATCGCATGCAAGCCCAGAAATCTCAGGTTTGAGCTCGGGCAATCGCACACGAAGATCAAGTCCGACGGGAAAGCGGCCCATGGTCAGCCACTGCGGTGGGATAGCGCATGGACCCAGAGCGTCTTGCTCAACTCTCGGCTCAATCGGGGGCCTCTTGCATGGTCCCACTTGAAAGCGGCCCGAACTCCTCGCCGGTTTGTCTCACGAGTCCACCCGTGTCCCAAGATAGAGATCGTCCTGGCCGACACTGTCCAGGTACAGCCATTTCAGCCTTGGAGGGCACCATTCGAGGGCAGTGGCTTATTTGTTTGTGCCGCACCGCTTGTTTCCGTGGGAAGTGCCGAAAAGACAACAGGATTCGACGATGGCCTTTTCTGAGATGCATTGGCTGCAGGCTCCTCTAGACATCTCGAGACGGCACCAGCTCAGAGATGCTCAGAGGCTCACACATGGAATCTTAAGCCGTAAACGAGGAGACTGCCGCCGATGCGACTCTCAGACCCACGGCCAACACTTCCCCGATACAGTTGGTACTGCTCAAACAGTTGTCGAATCTGCGATGCTGGCATGCAGAACAAGTGCATGCTGCTGCGCAAAATTCAGCCGAGATGCTCGTGCAGCTTTCGTCCATGATCGTCTGCACGACTTGCTGCTTCTTCGGCAGACCTTGGCCACATCTCTGCGGTGTAACATCATGCAACGAGCTATGTTGAGATGCAGTTGTGCGCAGCAGTCGCACGTACCAATATGTTTCTTCACACCATGTTCCAGCCAAGCCCGCTGCAGACATGGATACTGCGGCGCGGGATGCCGGTACGCCGCAGGCATCTGCACGAAAGCGATGCTTTGCAAGACTTTTGCCCCTCCCGTATCCTCCCGTGGCATGTCGGCAGGGGCACGACTGGAGCAGATATCTTCCGTGTTGCGAGGCAATGGCCCTGCTGCCCTCATGTCAGGTTCGTCGGGTTCCCATGTCTTTAAAGCTTGGTGTGCAAGACCTCAGACTCCCAGCTTTGGTGGTTGTCGTCGTTGCACCACCGCCACAGTCGCCGTTGGCCGTGGTCGGCGTCGTCGTCGCGATTTCTGCTGCCACTCATGGTACTTGCGCCTATGGCTTGGCTTCCAAAATAGTTTAAAGCAACATCCCGGCAGCAACTCAGGGGTGTCGGAATGGCAATCCGAGGCTGGGCTGAGGACGAACATAGGTTTGGAGATACGAGTCTGGTGACAGAGATTTCTATGCCTATATCGCATCTGCACTTGAACGTTCCTTTGAGATTAACTCGTTTGCCTTGGAAAGGTTGTCCTGCAATCTAGAGCATGGTCACGAACCCAAAAAGGATTTGGGAGCCCGCATGCAAGTCTACCCGTTCCCTTCCAATCCGAATGGAGCGCGAGCGGATTCCGGAGCGGCTCCAGGTGCGCTTTGTGGGCAAAGGAGTCGAAAATGCCAAGCAGCTTCCCTTTTTTATTGGGGGAGCCCCTTCCACGTAGTGTGATATTTCTGCCACACATCCTATAAGCGGGTGGTGCAGGGAGGAAAGGGCA
This sequence comes from Symbiodinium necroappetens, assembly GCA_905231915.1. NCBI lineage: Eukaryota > Dinophyceae > Suessiales > Symbiodiniaceae > Symbiodinium > Symbiodinium necroappetens. The sequence continues at coordinate 17,121 of CAJNJA010052464.1, forward strand.
TAGGGACGCACAGTGTCCAGAGTGTTGCGATCTTCGAGTCGGTCTTCTGACTCGTTGCCTTCGGCTCTCTCCGACAACTGACTGAGAATTTGTCCTTCAGCCTATGATATGCAGGAGACACCCACCCTCAGCTCTGCGGCAGCCTTGGGTTACGTTGCATTCCCCGGCGGCTCTCCGATTAGGCTGTAAGGGCATTGCATTATTTTGCTGTGTGCATACTCCACTCCTGTGGGTCTGCTATGGTCTGCCACGATGCCTCAGGCCCGCCGCTGCCCCCTGAACCGTTTCTTTGTATGACTGTCAGGAAGCGGCCGTGGGGTCAACAATGCCAGATAGTTGAACTCGGGGAGGGTGTGAAGGGTTTTGTCGGTCAAGCTTTGCTGGTTCAGCTTGCCCGCTGGCCAACTTGGCTTGAATCTCTGTAACTGGGTGTTGAGCCTGGAGGTTCAGACTGGGAAAGCCTGTCCACATTCATTATCCTGGGCCGAAAGATGCCTGGAGCTCTGCGACAAGACTCGAATGCAGAGTGTTAAAGATGTTAAAGATGGTCTCCGCTCCGCTTTCGTTTTCTCTGGCAACTCGGACACTGTTTACCTTCACATCTCCTATAGTTTCGAACAACCACGGAAGAAGGATATCTGAAACATGATCTTAGATGTTGTTGGATCCTCCGGCTCCTCTCAAGCCATTCCTTCACTCGAATACTAGTTGCCGTGACCCCACCTCAAAAACAAATTGGTATCCTGCTCGAACTTGAAACTTCAGAAGTGCGCAATGACATGACTCTATCCAGCTCTCCTGGAAAACGCAGTATGACACCATCAACGAACCACACAGTTTGAGTTTGGGCAGACTCGACTGCCTGACATGCCAAAGAACGTAGGACTGGAAATCAAGGTTGCGAAAGCAAGGGCGGTCGTGCCTGAAGACGCGCCCCAGGCAATCGTCTTTATCTTATGCGTGCCGAAACCCACAAGCTTGTTTCACTGATCTACTCTAAGTCGGGCAGGTCCATCTTCGGCTCCTGACTGTGGTCTTTGCTGATGGGTTGGTGGCTATATTCTGCAGTTTGGCCACTGAATCTCAGGACGTGTGTCGCCTTGCTGTTTAATCTTAATGGGGCTGGAGCTGAACTACCTGCTTGACGACACGACGATGCACCATGTGACTACCCATGAATCCGCCTGATCCCGTTGCGGCCGTCCAGTACACCCCCAATTGCAGAGAGCATCCACATGCACTGCCACTCACTGCCACATGCACGGGAGTCAGCGGCAGAAGCCGCTTTTTCGCAAGCTCCGATTGTTTTTGCACAGCGTCCTCTCTTACGTGTGGAGCCATACTGGGCCTCTCAGGCGGCAGCCTAAGATACAGTCCGGCTCATAGCCCCTGTGCTTGGTGTCGACGCCCATGTCCGCCTCGCTCCTCTGCATCGCTGTGTAAACTCAGCATTTGCGCTGCACTTTTGAGCCTATCGGTGGTCCTCTCTGACGCAAAGGCAATTGCCTGGCTTTGGCTGCGCTCATCGTGACACTGTGAATTTGCCAGGGACTCACTAGTCGGTATCAAAGCCCCGAACGTCGGGCCGAGACTTTTTTCTACCCAGGGGAACAGTCACCAGGGCCTGCTACGGCGTGACGCTTTTCAGGTGGGTTGGCAAGGGATATGCCGCGCACATAGAAAATACTGCAGAGCGGGAAAAATTGTGGCACCAGTCGAGAACAGAACCGAACATCGGGCCGTCAGGGCGCGGAAGATTCAGTCGAATGTTGCCCTTACGGCATGCTGCATTGCGAGTGCTAGGACAGCAAGGACGTGACACAGTGACACGTTGGCTGAGCCTGAACATCAAAACAAATAGCCTTATAGTCGAGGAGAGTGTCAGCGCCAAACTCGAAAAGCTAGATCTTTCAGCGAATTTCTCTCATTCTCTGGACTTCTTTGGCAATGAATGGCGGCTTTGCGGCTTGGATGAAAAGTCGAAGTAGTGCCAGCCAGCAGGGTTCCGAAGACTGTCTGCCCAACCTCAGGTGAAGTTATTGAAGAATGCTCCACACCTCTTTCGATTTCAATAATCTGTGATCTCCGACACATTGCTGACTTGCCTTTGCCGAAGCTCCTTCTCACAGCCACAATGCGCGGTGAGGACTTTGTCTTGAATCCAAGTTGATTCAGCCAGCCTGCCTTTGGCTCCAACACTCCCCTGGCAGAGAAGTAAAGTGGAGCAAAACACACCTAGAGACCCGGACATCGGACGGAGCTCCAAAAGATGCGTGATGAAGGAAACACGTCCCGATCTGTCCTGCAGTATCCTCGCACTCCAACCAGCAGCCGCAGGACTCACAAGTCTGCCCTGACAGACAGACTGAAAGTTCTCGTCCAGAGCCCTTGCTGCAGCCCGAAGCATGCATCAGTTGACTTTTCTTTTTTGCTACCGGGAGCGCGAACACGCATAGAAAGATCTACCTTCCCAAGCACTCAGACCGAGAATATCCGAGCATCCTGTCTCAGGCAAAGCAGCAAAGCCGTGTAAGCGTCTGCCACGAACCCATGAATAGCTCCCTGAGATACCAATTCCATCTCGTTACGAGCTGCTTACAAGCTTACCTCAAACCGTGGCAGTTCTTCTCCCTGTAGCATACGCTGCGGCTTCAAAGCCGTCTGCATGTGCTGCGCAGGAACCGTCAGGCAAAACCCACTGAACGGAGCACTCTCCCAGCAAATGCCTTGAGCGGAGCACTTCCTTCCTCGTTAAAGCCAGAGTTCGATTGCATCGGCAGCCAAATCATGAAGGTGCATCAAGTCCTTGGCGCTCAGGGCTATGTATGTTCACGTGCACGTGAACTAAGGAGAAAATGCTTGTGCCTTCACGACTAGGTCTTAGTAACGTCTTACTACTACGTACACAGAGAGACAGACCTCCAAAAGAAGGCAAGCCTCTGTGCTGACTTTAGGGTTTTTGCAACATCTCTCCAGCCGTCTGTCCAGCCGCCGGCTGGATGATAAAACTCCTCACATCCTGCTTTCCGAAACCAGACATGTCGCATCTATGCCTCAACAATGTACAATCTGCCGCACTCGAAGGCATCAGAATTCGAGGCCCCGCGGCCTTCCAGCTCCGATGTGCCACCCACTTCATCCAACGACATTCCGGCAGTAGGCGGCCGGTGGTTCAGTGCCTCTGCACTTCGCACGCAAAGACAGCTGCGCAGGTTGCCGAGCTTCGCTCGCAGAAGCACTGCGCAACAGAGCAGAAGGATTAAGGTGATGAAAGGAGTTATCTAGAACCTGGAACGGGCGGAACTGGCATAGAAAAACGGATGCGGACATGGGAATCACTGCTCCTGCCCTGTCTCGACGCATCGGAATAATTTCATATGCGTTGGAGCACAACTGCTTCAGCAGGAGCAATTCTCGAGTGCCGCTACAGCCGTTGAGTCGCAGACGAAGAGTTCAGGTAAAAGTAAACAGCACAGGAAAAGAATGACAGGTCCGGCCCACGGACAAATCACCCGGCAATGCACTGCTGTGGTACACGATGGTGCATTCACGTAGAATCCGGCATGCCACCCCGCCAGACATGACAGCAGACGCATCCCAAGACCGAGCTGCTGCAGGGTTGGCGTGAACTTACGTCCAAGCAACATGAATGGCACGTGATGCCGACTGAATCAGCTTGTCGTCCTCCTGCCGCATCCCAATGAACTTGGACCATGCCGCCACTGACACGCACATGCCAGAGCTCAAATCTCAAGCTTGTCTGAGATCCCGCGCTGAACTCATAGTGAAATGGGTGGCACCCGTGAGCAAGGCCAAATTCTCTGAGTAAACGGAGTTTTGCCTTAGTGCCATGTGAATGCCAAGTGCTGTCTGCCACGCCCAAACATGCGCAATGTCTGGTCGAGCCGCTTTCCCAAAATTTCCACTAGAATCGTAGAAGGCGGGATCCACAGCCTGACAAGACCCCACAACTAGCTGGCTGCTCAAACCTAACCAAAACTTAGATGTCCATTACGCCTAAGCTAGAAACACGGGCTACAGTGGCACACGATCCACAGCGGTGAATCTGGCAGAAGAGGGTACACAGCTTTGTTTGTGGTTGATACGGATACGAGTTTCTAACAACTATCTGCATACCAATTCGCGATGACGGGGAACTCGTTTCAATGGTGTCTTAACCTGTCACAACACATCATCCACTCCTGCACTGCACTTCACTTCACACGCCCCCATTGCTATACACTCCTGCTCTGCACACTGTCGCATGGCACACCGTGCTACACACCATGCGGAGCTCCATGATTTGACGGTCTCTGTCATTTAAATCTTATGGCAATGAAGATCTGAAGTCACACGCGCCCTCGGACTGCAAAGTTCACAAGCACGAGTTTAGAACACCAAGGTGCACAAGATCGCATTTGGTGTCTATCCTTCTTGAGCTGCACACGAAGGCTGTGCATCCAGCTCCTAAAGCTGTCGAAAGGAGCCTTTGAATGCGCGGTCAAAACCTCAGCAAAACTCAGCTCGGTACCCAATGGACTTGACTGGGCCCTATTTAATCCTGGATGGTTCAACAACCACGGCAGCCTTTGACTCGTGCTTGGTCATCAGGAGATGTTTCAAGAAGAACACAGGAACGTGTTGAGGAATGTCGCCCAACTCAATCCACTCCACCATAGCATTGGCTTTTGAGGCCGACGTCGATCTAGTCAGTCGAGGGCTTCGAAAGCTTCGCCAATCGAGCAAGGTTGCTCTTGAAACGCTGAGCCGGGCCGTTCTCCTGGCCGTGATTGCAGACTCAGGTGGCCGCTATGTCGGGCCTCGTGCTTCCCACCAGCCATTGCAAACTGCCGGCGCAGCTCCCCTCATCTCTTCACTCGAGAGAGGAATGGTCTCGGTAGGCCTGTTTGGCTTGAGCTTCCTGGTCTCGCCGATGAAGGCCTTCTGCATCACCTGGATGTGGAACTCCCCTTCGACCTTTTTGAAGCTCACTGTCTTGCCCTTCAAAACGAAGTCGTCGTCGTCGACGAGGTTCTTCTGGCCAAATGTGAACATGAAAAGTACCTCGTCGAAGTGGCAATCTTCCCGGAAGGCAACCAGAAAGTCGTCCACGTGGAACAGCAAAATGATCAGCAACTCCTTGTTGCTGTCGAGCGTGTAGTAGACCGTGTGGTGCAAGCGGCGTCGGCGAAAATTCACTTTGTGACTCATACAAGTTGTCGGCGCGTTGCACAGGCGGTGCAACTTGCCGGTTATTTGGTACAACGCACAGGGCAAGGTGAACACCAAAGATTAAATGCCATCACGAGCCGGTCGCATGAAGAGCTGAAGATCCTTTTGTTGCTGCTGCCCTTGAAGACAAGCAGCTGCCACATCACTCTTGAAGAGCTTTGCTTGCTCTCCTGGACCGTGGCACGGCTCATCGCCCGCAGCTTCTTGCTGGTCACGGTCAACACTTGCATGAGGGATTCTTCGTCATTGTCGCCGCCGTCGCCGTCGGGAACACGCTCCTCATCATCTTCGTCCTTGTCCTGGTGGCCCCTCTGGCTGGCCTTCGCTATCGTCCTGAAGGGCCAAGTGGTACTCTTGGCCGTCCTCGCTGTCGCGGTTCTCAGTGGCCTAAACGCATTGGCCCCGTTGTCTCCCAGCTCTGGCGCCGAACTATGATCAAGGCCCGGGACCAGAGGATGGAAAGCGTGATGGCCCAAGCGCTGCAACACATGATGGCAATGCAGCAGCAAGCTGAGGATGGAAGTCCGTCTCCTCCGGACAGCGACATGGGCTTTCGGGCGGTCGGCGACGAGGCTCTGTGATTCCTCCTTTGCAGCAACAGCTGAAACCCGGGCAACGCCTGCTGATAACGCAGGCCTGGCGAAAGGGCAAGCGAGACCGGGACGTTGTGAAAGTAAGGCCCCAGTAAGGCCCCATAAAGTTTGGGACACTCTGGAAGTGACTGTGGCCGCGGACTTGGACCAGGCGCTGGCTGCGCCGTTTGTGGCATGGGCGCCTGATCGGCCCTTGCCCCTGCGACGTGGTCTTGGGGATGAAGTGCTGAGGGCCGCCAAAGAAAGAGCCATGCAGTGGCGATGTCTGGAGCCCTACTTTCTTGCGCCGCGCTCTGTGGGCCCGTCTCGGTTCCAACCTCCGGCCAACCTCGAGACCCGCCGCTGAAAAGAAAAGTTTGGGTGCCGAAGCAGTTGCGATGGCAAAAGCGCTGGCACACCGGCGGTCTGACTTTTTCGCGGCACCGACCCGCGCAACACCTTGGAGGGCCGCGAGCGGTGCGTGGAAAAAAACTGATCACACCCCCGAAGTCTCTTCCAGGGAGCAGCCCAAGCGACGGCACCTCGACAACACACAAACTACAGTGTCCCCGACGGTCATGGGAAGACGGTGTCGCTCCAGGCTGGCCTTCGTCCCATCGTTCCCGAATTTCAAGGAGTCTCCGACTCGGTTGCCAGGAACGGCCGCAGCACCTCCCAGCACAAAATAGCTCTCCAGCCAGGCCCTGCCGCGCACACACACACACACACACACCGGCACACACAGTCCTATTGCACGCCGAGTCAAGAGCACCAACATTTGTTTTGTCCTTCGACATAGCTCCAGCCAGCACCCCGACGGCAAGTTGCCTCGCGCGCCTGCTCCAAGGTGCTCTCCACGAGCTGCATTCTTTGCTGGGACCCGGAAGAGGTAGAAGACGAAGGTGAAGCATGCCCTCGGCCGGTTCCTTTTGGCGTAGTGGCGAGCCCGCCCCCGGTCACCCGCAAGCAGCATCGCCAGCCCAGTGGCCCGGAAGGCCACAATCATGACAAACACCACTCTTGAAGCCGGGGTGTGCACGAGCTCCTGGGCCTCCTCGGCCTTTGCCACTACCACCTGCTTGGCCGAACACTGGTCACGACGAACTTCTTGGAGCCTTGTCTTCGCGTCCCTCATGGTGATCAGGGCTTCTGCTGTGCTTTCGACGCAGCCTTCCAGCTGCTCCATAGGGTCCACTCCTTCATGCTCGGCTTGTTCCAACTCGCCAGCCAACGCCTCAGCCTCGGCCGCAAAAGCTTGGCGCGCCCGAAAGTTCGGAAGAAAGGGCCGCCTGGCAAAGTGGCCTCCCTTGCCGCCTTGTTTCCCAGCCGGCCCGCCCAAGGATCCAGCCAGACAAGAGCGGCCCGACCATGTAATTGCCGCCGAACTCCTCAAAAAAGACGCGCCTGAAGAAGAATCGCCAAAGCCAAGGCCTCTTCCGTCCAAGCCTCCGGCACAAAGGGTCGGGGCATGAGCTCCTTCAAAAGACGAAAGGCCTCTGCGACTCGATGTCCTCGAACCTTTCACGACCCTGAAGGGCCGTCTCCAGCAACTGCTTCCGAAGGGGATCCAAGCCCACCTTCTCACGCAAGAACCAGTGGGGCGCTCGCCATGTCTCCGGGACAGCTCCGTAAAGAACTGCCACCTCAGCTCGCCCTTCTTGTCTAAAGACGTATTGCCGTATTGCCGTTGATTTTTTTTCAGGGCGGCCAGGAGCTTATCCGCCGAGGCCTCCGGCCCAGGCGTCTTGGGGGTTACCTCAAGTACCATTTAAACCCCCCTCTCGACCCCCCACCTCCCAGTCAACACCCCCCACCCCAACCCTCGCTTGGCTCCATGCGGACTGAAATGACGAGTTACAGGAGGAGGAAGTGGCATGATCATTCAAAGGAATCCGCTGGCCTCCGGGTCTTGGGGGTTACCTCAACTACCCTCCACCTAATGCTCCTCCCTGCAACCGAAGTGGTTGGACCCATGTGTTTTTTGCGTCTATTTTCCATCCCCCCGGCCGGCTTCGCTTGATTTTACCTCACGTGTCGGCCTTTGTCTGCTGGACCCCCTGACTGTTTGCTGTTTTTTGGCCCCCCCCCCCCCCCCCCCCGCCGCCCCCCCTCCCTCTCGTGCCTCTCTATAGTCTCTTTATTCATTACTTTCCCACATGTGTGAAATCAAGAGCGTTGGAATGTCTGTACGAAGCACACATGCCCGCGGATTAATTTCTTAGATGGATTTGATATGTAATGCACGTTTACTAAAAAGC
>CAJNJA010052475.1:16512-55238 GCA_905231915.1 Symbiodinium necroappetens
TATATATGTTTATATATATATATATTATGCATGTGTCTGTATGTGCATTTGTGTATGTATGTATGTATGTATATATATATATGTACATATATCACATATATCTGACGCCAGGACAAACGATCGTCGTTTTGTGCGCCCATCGCTATGCGAACAAAGCGGAGACGTGGAAAATAGTCCTGGAGCCCACGCTGCGTGATGCCGTCTTCCCGAACTCGGCACCTGCACAGATCTGGCCATGCTGGGCTGGGAAGGTCGCTGCAGCACTCGGATGTCTCCCTTTCCGGAGCAGGGATTCTGCAGAAAGTCCCGCCTTCCCAGTGACATTGAGGCACTGACATGGGCAAACATGGTGTGCCATTGTGAGCGACTGGGTCTGGCCACTGTCTTCCGCTCGAGCTCCCAGCCGCATGCTTGGCCCATCACACTGGTGAAAGCAATTCCTGCTTGTCGGAGCTGGTGGATGAAGCCATGCGGCAAGGCCCAGCGCAGGTTGTCAGCACTTTGCGGCAGGACGTCGCCCGCATGAAAGGCTTCTGGGGCAAGGTTGTGATACATGATTTGCAGTCGGTCCGCCAGGTGTTTTCGCCCCGGTGCGGCGTCGACATTTGGCTGCGTGGCAGTTCTGGATAGGACGACCATTGGTCCCGGAGCCGCTTCGCACTTGACGTGGTTTATGATGCAAGAGGATGCTGCCACCACCTATCCGGATGCGGGCTTGACCTTTCTGCGTCGGGTGCCGCTGCTGCTTATGCAAGGGGCCGCGGACCACTCACATCAGCCCAACTTGCTGTCTGTGGCGGTGGCCTTTGCTCACGAGATCGGTGTCTTGGACGCGCCCACACTGCCGGGACCTCAAACGCAGCTGCGTGAACACCATCGCGACCTCAATGCCGCTGATGGGCGACCGTGCGCTTTCATCGAAGATGCCGCTCGTGGGCCATCCCAGGCAGGATCTGCGCAGCAGCTTGCCAGTCGGTATGCGCTGGGCCTGCTTGTGGAAGCACTGCGTTCTGCATCACTCCAGCTTCCCCCGAAGTACTTGCAATCGCACCATTTGATAAGTTGGAGCTCCCATCCTAAATTGTTATCCAGTCGGCTTTGGACGGAACATGGGACATGGCTCATGGGGGTTGTCTTAAATAATTTTTCCGGGGGGGGTCACCCCATGGAATAATTTTCAGAAAATACTTATTCTTTAGCGCCGGTTATCAACAGGGGGTGGAGCGGGGGTCCCGGAATACTGATCAAAAACTGGTCATCTTGCTTTCTGGGCTTGTGGTTCACTTGAGGGGTTCAGGGTTCCCGGATGTGGTTTTTAGGGATTTGGGTTATTCTCTTCCTCGGGCTTTGTGCCACCTCAATACTCGGGGCCAGGGGGCGACAAAATAAAGAGACGCCTGGGGCAACTCGTGCAATTTTGCATAACATGTGATAATGGCTCGCCCACATATGATTTCGGGCAATATCTGAGGTTTCGAGTGGTCCGCATCACCCCAATCAAAGCGATCCCCCTCAATGGCGATGTATATCCCCCTTAATGGAGACGTATAAGTATTTTTGAAAGGGGGTTGTTCCTTTGCTCGTCCGAAATTTCAGACCCTTAAAGGACCAGGTTAGGGTCCGGACCTGGGTTGCCGGAAATTACTCGAACATCCCCCACCTCCCGGAATTATAACGTCTTTTTACCGGGAATAATTATAGTTAATTATTCCAACCTCCCCCCCCCCCTCCCTGAAGACACCCCCCATCATGGCTCTGTGAGGCCGCGGAAGTGATGGTTAACATTACATTCATTAAATCTCAACAACCCACATAGGGTCCAGTCAACTACCCACGTTGGGTTCAGGTGTGAGGTTGCCAATTTTTTTCATGAACTCTGTCAATTCCTTTTATTGGGGAGACTGTGTGCAGGCAGACGTCCGTAGATAGCCAGGACAGGCACGCGAGGAAGTTCAACAGCAGCTGCTTCGATGGCCCTAGACAGAAGCAGCAGCGGATGGGCATGCATGATAGAAACTGCACGGACGTCTCCCGTCATGATGTGCGGTGCCGGAAACTCCCATGGGTCCCATAGCCGTAGCCGACGGTTGAGAAACAAACGATCCTTTCATGATGTTAAAGCCGCAAACATACGGTGCGTTTGGGAGGGGCCGGCTTGTATTTCTTATTCCTCCGGAGAGAGCGAAGATATTTCGATGGAAGCTTATGATAGGGATGGACATTTGAGCTCGTTCTTAGATAAAGCCTGTTTTGAATGAGGAGCAATTTTTTGAGGAGATTTTGGAAGAAGAAGAAGACAACTTGGATCGAACATGTGGCTCTGATGTGTCAAGATGCACAAAAATGTTTGCATTTCAGTATGCAAACATACTGATTCGAGTGCAACGAATCTAGAGTCTTTGCCGTCCAGACCAGAATCTTTGCTGCAAGATTGGGCATATAATATATGTGCATGCATATGTATACCTGCCCAAACATATACGCACACACAATCATACGCATGCGAGCATAAATACGTATGTATGTATGTATGTATGTATGCATGCATGTATGTGTGCTTGTTCGTTTGCTTGTTTGTTTGTTTGTTTGGTTGGTGGGTTGCCTGTTTGTTTGTTTGTTCTTAAGCATATGCCAACACAAACACATACCCATGTCCACAGCCACATGCATGCATGCACGCAAGCCTATGTTAATTCCGACGTAGTCTTCAGACGTCTATATCAGAGCTTAGGTTCGACATGTGGCAGAAGACTCCCCGAAGCGGCCGATGGGATTGGCAGGGTCTGAAGAAGCAGCCTCTTTGTTGCCCTAAGGGTCCAAAAGATCCACGAATTAGGGGTTCCACGATTGGGGGAGAGAAACTGTAAGGGCCGAAGGATTTCAAAAAGGCACAACAGTTAAGGGTTCTGCACCAAGAATTCGGCACCTGGGTTTGGGATAGCAACGTGTTTGAAGGATGTGTGAGTGCTCGATGAAAGGACTTTTCGAGTTGCTGTTTCCGGATTTCGGGTTCAGGGTTTCACAGGTGTCAAGGAGTCGGGGTGTTGAGGGTTCGGGGCAGGAGCTTCAGCAGGCTGGAACGTTAGTGCAAATTTGTGGTCTTTTGCTTTGGATTTCGGTTTCGACTGCAGCCAACTTTTGATGTGGAACTTTGCTTTCAGGGCTTCTGACCCGGCTATCCAGAGAGAGGCATGAGGTTCAGGGCCATTAAGTTTGTGTAGGTTTTCGGAAGTAACGGGTTCGGCATGTATGCAGGCAGTCGGAATCTTCGAAGCCTTCCAGCGCGCATCTAGCATCTAAAACCCCATACCCTAAACCCAAAAAGAAAACCGGGTAACCCCCGGAGAGCTTACCATTTTATCCGACACCTCGTGCTCAGTGATTGCTTTTTGTATAGTGCCACCCGGATCCGACTTGCTGGTTAGGAAGCAAGCAGGCTGTTCGTTATGCGATAATTGAGACTTAGGGTGTCAGCTGGAGGCTTCACAGGGTTTAGGGTTGGTCGGGGGCTTAGGGTTTATAGGGCTTTAGTGACGGCTGTGTGGCAAATTGTGCCGGATTTGAGGCTTCGGGTGGGTGCAGCGATTGCGTTGCCAATGCTCGAAGCCGCAATCCCGGATTCATACACATGCTTAGACCTCCTTGATATGTCAAACGAGATATATTCTCAAGAAGCAGAAGCAGGAGTTATTGCACATTTTGACGGGGTCCTCTTGGACCTTTGACCCTGTAACTCTAACCATTCAATCCCGGCCTTTTTTCCCAACATTGATTCCAAAGCCACTACACCCTAATGGCCCGAACCAGCACATGAAGTAAAGCACTTCGCCTTGCCGACCAGGACTCTTACACCTCTCAACCGTCAAGTTGACAAAGCGTAGAGCCCTTCATAACAAGGATGCAGGGGGCCTACTGTACTACAATTATACAGGGGCTATGCGGGGATTCTATTACACAATTTCTCCGACCCTTGTAGTGAACCGTGCAGCCCAGGATCGCTCAGCATGGTTTGAGGCAGCTTGTTTTGCAAGGGATGAGAAGCTGTCTGAGCCAGAGTCTTGAGTCATATTATATAAAAGAGACGTGCCTTGCTTGAGACCCAACAAAAATCAGAAGAGTAGCCGAGATGCTAAACAGCAAACTGGCTTGCGGCTAGGGTTTGGTTCTTACCACCCGGTCCTCCAAGGCAGTCTGAATATGTCTGAATCGGATAACCCACATATTGTCGAAATCACAACATAGGACAAGCCCAAGAGCAGAATTGAAATTCAATTCGCAGCCAGGAGGCAGAGGCACCAATAGGCATGATAAATACAAATGCTTAGATAACTACCTCAAGGCCCCTAAATTGTTATTATTACCATTATCGTTTGTTTGTCGATGCTGTTGATGCAGACGCACCCTTTTCAGCTGCATCATCTTCGTCACAACCATGTCGACGGTCATTGGATAGCGTATGCGGTTCAAGGTTTCGGGCTTATAGGCTTATAGGGTTTAGGGTCACTTACACACCCCCGCACTCTTGCCTGCACAAAATTGCACACTTTCCACTGAGGTAAAAGGCACCGCTTTCTTGAGCATCGGCGTAAACCCTAACCCTAGAAGGAACTAAACCCTATACCCTGCTAAACATCGCAAGGAACTCACTTCTCGTCGCCCCAATGCCGACTGCCAGCACAGCGCAGATCTTGGGCAACAACGCCTCTGGGAGTTGATTTGTGCTGTGTAGAAATGGCCGCAGCAGTAGCAGTAGGAGCTACCCATAGGCTCCTTAGTAGTTCCATTTTGTGGTTCCTGTGTAGAATCCTACAAGGTAATCCCAAAACGGAGCTACTAAGGAGCCTATGGGTAGTTTGTGGACTGGGATCATGGTCTTCAGGCACTCCGCAAGGTATTGAATATATTTATATATACTGCGACTATCATGATGACTACAGCGATTACTCTTAGTGTTGGTTCGATTAACACTTATCTTGAACTTGTATACTATGTAATCGTTGCATTATTGTTGTGACGCTTGTTACTGGCATGACAGTTTATGATTGGCTTGATGATTATTTTGCTTCTAATCTCTGAGATTCTTGTCGTGGTTGTGATGATGATGATGATGACGAAATATTGTTTAGGGTTCTTGCAATAAGGCTCCTATGGTTCAAGGTCGAATCTGGGTCCAGGCTGCCTTATTTATGCATCCTGCCCATCAAAGATCCCGATGTCTAGTGCCTGTGTTCTGTAGGATGCCCTGTTTGTGGTTTTCTTACATAATGCATTGCAAGTAGGCTTGTTGGGCTACAACAGGTGGGGAACTGGTACGCTTCCTGAGTTGTAATGACAGATCCCATGTGCGCCAATGCAAGTTTTCCAGGGGAGGCACCATTCTATCAACCTCAGCGTCTTGTGGGCATTTTTGTAGCAGAGGAATTGTGCGTTCAACCAGCTCTTTGGTGCCTTGCTGCACTGTCCGACTCCACCAACTTTGTGTATCTCGGACAGTGCAGATCATGCCCACAAGGCTGAGAGCATCACTTGAAACAGGAGATCCCCGTGGCCCAACCCACCCAACCCCCATTCATTCAACCCCAGTCCTACAACATGACATGTCAGGGCGCGCTGCTTTCTCCCCGTTCTAGCACAGAAGCTTCCAAACTTACATCCTCCCACCCGGGCTGAACCCCTCCAACTCTAAGTGCGCAAACCTTCCTCCTAAATGCTACCCATGGGCTCCTTAGTAGTTCCTTTCGGGGATTACCTTATAGGATTCCAAATATGAACCACCAGAAGGAACTACTTAGGAGCCTAGGGGTAAACCCTTTTTTCTGAAGGCCTAGCTGCAAAGCAATAGCTAACATCACCTTGAGCGTCCGTGATCCCAAGGGTTGTTGATAGCCACCTAGCTGCGAGTGTAGCTTGTCAGACAGTGAGCCTAAACCCTGAACCGCCCTAACCCTGAAAACCGTAAGACCTTGGAGGCTCCAACTTGGCAACCCTGGACCCTATAAACCTAGACCCTACCCATAGGCTCCTAAGTAGCCCCTTTTTGTGGTTCATATTTAGAATCCTATAAGGTAAGCCTATGGGTACAACATAAAACAAGAAGAGAAGAGCCGAAGGAGTCGTTTGAGCCGTACACACAGAACCTCTATGTTCGTCGGGTGCTCTCGGGTGAGTTCGTGCAGGTGGCTTCTCCGACTTATTGAAGTCGAAGTGTCCGAAAGGTTTTGGGTTTAGGGTTAGGGTTCACGGATGTAGATGTCGCACTTTTGGTGTAGGCATTTCGGGCTTGGAGTGCAGATGCCGCGCCTGTAGTGTAGGGGTTTTAAGGTTTAGGGTCTAGATATCGTGCTTTCAGTGTGGATGTGCCGGGCTGCGTGAGGCGCTTTGGAGCTAGGAATATTTTTGGTTTAGGGACCTAGGAATATTTTGGGTTTAGTGCTCAGGGATTGCTGATTTCAGGGTAGGGATTTGGCGACTTCAAAGTCGAGGGCTTTGAGATTCGGTGCCTGCGAAGAGAATAGCCGGAACCCGGGGTTAGGGTATGGGGTCAGATTCTCGAGCTTTGACAGGAGGTCCTCGCATGACCTCGCTGTATCCCACCAGAGGGACTGTGAAGCCGAAGCTCCTACCCAGAAACTTCACAGCTTATCCCTTTCCTTCCAACAAGTTGGTTTAGGCTTAGGGTTTAGGGCGTTTAGGGTTTAGGGTTTAGGGTTCGTGGTTAGCACCCTAGGCCCTAAACCTTCGAAAACCGTTCATTTGATTGAGTACAATTTTCGGTTCACGGTGCTGGCAGGTTCCGGGTTTAGGGTGTGTCAGTGTACCACAGCGAGACCGTGTTCTTAATGGGTTTAGGGCTCCCTGTCCGGGGTGATCGGTCAGGATTTGCGACCCTTAAAGGGACCCTTAGGGTTATATAGGGGCTTTATGTTACTATATAAGGGTTATATAGGGTACTAGGATTAGGGGTCCCTTCTAGGGGTCCCTCCTATTGCCCCTTAAGTATTGGTGCCTATGGGCCATGCTCAAGGCTCCAGTGGTTAGAAGTCGGATAGGTAAAGAAGCCGCCCATCACAGCAACCACACAGAACGCCAAGGAAGACCAACCATACATACACGCGCGCACACACACACATATATATATATACACACACATGCGTGCACACACAAACCAACAAACAAACAGACACACACACACACACTACACCCACAGAGAGAGAGAGAGAGAAACACCCGCAGACACACACACACACACAAGCACCCCAGACACACAGTTTGGTATTTCTGTAAGCCTGAACCCCAAGCCCTTCAAATTTCTAAGCTAGCAGCAGGTGAATCGGCACCTCCTCCGTGACCTCATCGCCCGGGATTTGTGGACCGAGGCAGGTGCAAGAGGTCGATAGTTGAGGTTTGCAGCTGGGTCTCAAACCCGAAATCCTAAACTCTAAGCAGCACGTATTTGTGAATCCAATACGGCTCTTCTTTGGTACTTTGTGTGCTTCAGTATATTACATGCTGAGGAACTATACGCGTGGAAGTCTTCAGCTGCTTCTAGAAGCCTAAATAATTACCTTATGGGTGGGCGTAGTCTAAGATAACCCAAGATCCTATTCGATTTATTAAGGCCTACATTAAGAGTGGTCACTCCAGGCTAACGGTCTTTCAGACCAACATGAAATTTGAATCGGGGACCATTTGCAGTGCTGGGAGCGGCACAGCTCCCATTCGTGAATTTCAGAGCCTTCAGGTATCCTTATCACGATGCGTAGCTAGTAGGACCATAGAGTAAGGGTGTAAGGACCCCGAAAGGGGGAACCCCTGATTCGTAGAATATGGGCTTGCTCAGACGTTATCTGCATCTTTTCCGCAGGGAGCATTGCTACTCACTTCATGGAAAGCCTCAGCTGATGCCCTCCCTAGGACGTGCGACTGAAGCTCATTGCTCACAATGGGAGCGTCCAGGCTATGGACTTGCCAGAGGACCGTGCTGTTCTTCGCTTTTGGTCCTGAGTCCCATGAGGGAACTGACTCAACTCATGACTTCAAGCCCTGACAGCAGCTCAGGTATTAGGGTTCAAGGGCTTGGTAGGGAAATTTTAAGTTTTCTTTGCTTTGTCATTTTGGTTCACATTTTACATTTCTATTTTATGCCTACTTAAACTCAATAAGGAAAAGTGTAGACTTTAATACTATCCCAACCATGAACTAGTTTTAGAGTACGGTGTCAGTGTCCGTCTTCACAGCAACTACTGTCGCTTTGAGCGACCGCTCTTCGTGTTAGTTCGTCGTAAGAAGGCATTGACGCTAATCCCTAAACTTCCATCTCTACGCACCTGACATTTAAGTTGGCAAGACCTCTACCCAGAGGCTCCTAAGTAGTTCCTTTTTGTGGTTCATATTTAGAATCCTATAAGGTAATCCCAAAAAGGAACTACTAAGGAGCCTATGGGTATACACGCTTTACCAATTATTGCAAGGATATCAAGGATCTCTACAAGACCGTCTGGGAGATCCGGCAGCGTGCATCTTGCACCGTATGGAGGGGGGTCAGGAGTTTTGGTTTAGGGCCCCGACTTTGAGCAAACACGTACCAAAACCGCAGAACCCTGAAACCTGAAACCCAGACCCTGAAGCCGACACCCAAGACACTATTCCAATGAGTCATGCTTCTGTTTTAACTCCTAAACCCTGAACCCTAAACCCCTAAACCCTTAAACCCTAAACCCCTAAACCCCCAAACCCCTTAGCCACTAAAATCCCTAAACCCTAAACCCTATATTCCTTCCCAACCAAGCCTGAAAACCCAGACCCGAGGCTGTCCTGGACATGGCGGCTGACCGCGGGGCTTACATCGATCAGTCACAATCCTTGCTGCTTGTCCGGACTCGTTTGGTGTTTTTTTAGGGGTTATAAGGTTTTTGTTGGTATGGGCTTACAGTTTAGGCTTTAATTGCTTTGAGTACGGGTTGAGGGTTTGAAGGTTTAGGGTTTGGGGGGGGTTGACTGTTTTTTGATATGCGCTTAGGGTTTAGCGTTTTAGGGTTAAGCTCTACGCTTTGAGTACGGGTCTGGGAGAGCAAGACAAGCAGCGCTTGAAAGAGCGACCGGCGACCGACTTTCTGAAACCGCCCGCCCTGCGTGGCAACAGCTTGTGACTGTGTCTATGCTGTAACATAGGGCCTACATATACTATACTATTCTTGTGAGGTTCCTTACTACGTTTATAGAATAATATACCCCAAAGCCCTTGTTTACTTATTAAGGCCCCTATATTTGGCTTTGTGTGGGTTGGTCTTGAATTCCGTCACAGCTTCAAGGGAACCCATCATGCCAGCGCGGACAACAGGTGGTGGTCGAGTTTTGCATAAAAGCAACAAGACCGCGAGTATAATCTATTGCGAACGAACACAGCCGTTCGGGCTTGGCCTAAGGAACATCCATATGGTGGACGTCACAACTGCCAAGCTCTCGTCGATGCACTTCCACGGATGGAGACTCGGCGAAAGAAGACTGCAGTCAAAGTTCCGATACCCTTTACTATCCCTTTACTGGACCCTATGATACCCTAAACTAAACCCTAAACCCTAAATGACGCCCAAGAACTCTGCTTGTGCGGGATTTTGGGTTGAAGGACCTTCAACCCGAAACCCCATCATCGACGCAGCAACTCTCATGGTAACCCTAGGAACCCCTTTGCAGCAGCCCTGGGTAACCGATTGGGATTTCGGCAATCCTCCCATGCCTCCAACCTGAACCAATCCCGGTTTTGGGGTTTAGGTGCCAGCCCTGCGCAAGCTTATGGCCCGCTTGAAATCTTACACCCTGCCTGAGCACGAACAAATCCTGAACGTCTTTGTGGCTCCGTATGGTGCTTTGGGCTAGAGGTTCAACACTCCCTGCACCTGCAAACCCTAAGCCCTAAGCTTAAGACCCTAAACTCTAAACCTCAAAGCTCATGCTAAACCCCGCAACCTGAAGCCTAAACCAAGAGAACTAAAGCAAACCATGCGAGAAGCTCTATTACTAAACCCTAACCCCTACACCCCAAACGGCCCCCAAATCCGAAACCCTAAAGCCCTAAGCCCTAAACCCGAAACCCCTAAACCCCAAACGGCCCCCAAATCCGAAACCCTAAACCCGTATAGCCCTAAACTCGAAACCCCTAAACCCCAAACGGCCCTAAATCCGAAACCCTAAACCCTAAACCAAACCCTGCTGGCAGGAACCTGGGCTTGAAGACCGGTCTCTACTACTTGAGGCGATCTTTAGCGTGTAGGGTTTAGGGTTTAGGGTTCAGGGTTTAGGGTGTAGGGTTTAGGGTTTAGGGTTTATCAGGTTTAGGTTTTAGGGTGTAGGGTTTTGGGTTCAGAATTTAGTTTTTAAGTAGGGTTCAGGGTTCGGACTTCAGTTGGTTCAGACTTCAGTTGTTCAGTAGGGTTAAGGGTTTAGCAATCACCGCTTCGGAGCAAGCGTTGAAGGGTTCTATAGGCTTGTACAGGGTTCGGGTTTAGGGCTTGAGGTCTTTTCGTACATGTTGTGTTTTGGGTGTTTTTTCGGGGATGTCGCCTGACGCAGCATCGCGGGCTGCTGCCGGAAAACACCTGACTTGGTGTTCCCAAAAACTGTTTCGCGAGCCGGAGCCCTAAAACCCTAAACCCTAAAGGCCCTGAGTCCCTCAAACAAGGGGGTCAAGAATTTCGGAATCCTCATAAAGATGACACATACCCATAGGTTCCTTAGTAGTTCCTTTTTGGCATTACCTTATAGGATTCTAAATATGAACCACAAAAAGGGACTACTTAGGAGCCTTTGGGTAGTATGACCCTGACTATGCGAAGCCCTCAGGCCCCATAGCCAGTTCCCCCCACTTCCTACGGCCGTGAGCCAGCCCGTAACCTTCCTCTGCCACTCAGGGGCTTGCAAAGTTAGGGTTTAGGGGTTTAGGGTTATAGGGGTTAGCGGTTAGGATGTAGGGGTTCAGGGTATGGAGGATGGTTTTGCTAATGGCCTCACTTTGAGGAATTATCTGGTATTGCTTGCTAGCAACTAAGACAGGGCGACCAAAAAATGTCACCAACTCCAGCTATGAACCCTAAACCCTGGCAAACCCTAAGCCCAATGCTTGGCTGGGACGAAAGCCGTGAACCCTGAAGCCTTGGCTTAGGCCCCGGCACTTAAGCCGTAGATCCAAACGTGACCAGGACGAAAGCCGCTGCAGACGCAATCAAGTTTACCGTGGATGTTGAAACGCTGTATCTTGCCTGCAGGTTAGTCGGTTGTAGGCTTAACCCCGTGCTTGACCCACATGTTTGAAGCGTAGACGTAGAATAGTGTTCTGTTCCTTTCGTCGAATACACTATGTCAAAAGCCTGTCTATGCTGGGACCCCCCCTCTCCACTCTAGTCTAACGGCTTGGCTTCTACATTGGTCGTGGGATGGTTCCTGTGGTCTCGGGTCCATGGGCGCTGGGGGGGGGGGGTTCGATGGTTCTCTCTTGGGCTTTAGGTTACGAGGCTTTAGGGTTCAGGGTTAACCTTTTGGGGAATATTCGAAGCCAAGGCACCTCTCACAGCCGAGGGTGACTTGTAGCAGGCCTGCAGGAAGACAGAAAGAAAGCCTTTCGGGCAGGAACCCTCACAAAAAGAGGCAGGAAAGTGAGACTTAACTTGTTCCACCATGACGCTGAGAGTGTTGCGCTGGGGTCTGGGGACTGCCAAGACATGCACCACTCCACGACCAATGAATACCCACAACTAACCCGAAACGTTAGAACCATCGAAACCCGTCTCCTTTATCGCCAAATGAAAGCCCTAAACCCTAAACCCTAAAACCCTAAACCGTGCGGAGTGAAGAAGGGGAGTAAGCCTGCAAGAAAGAAGGTTCAAACCGCCCACCACGAACGGTGAGCCCCAAGCCATCCTATACTCAAAACTCTATAAGCCTTAAGCCCAAGGCCTTAAGCCATCCTAAGCCCTACAGCCCTGAAAACCTAAAGCCCCAAACCCTAAACCCTAAGCCCAAAACCCTAATTAAACCCGAAACCCTAAACCTTACGCCTTGAACTCTAAACCTTGCACCTAAAGTAGAAGCCGAAATAATTACGCAACACTGCTGCTAGGGTTGCTGATTAGAAAAATACTATACAGGAACCCAAAACGCTATTCTAATGTACCCTAAACCCTAAACCGTGGCCTTTTTCCCTTTGGGCTCCCAGCAGAACCTGACTCCAAGGAAGCAGCGCTCAAGCTCCGACTCTGAAGGCATTTGGGGAGTTTTGGGTTCGGGGGTTTAAGGTTTCCTAGGTGGTATTTAGGGTTTAGGGTTCAGGGGCTGAAACCTGCTTGTGGTGATAGTTGGCTAAGGCATTCAGGGCTCCTTCTGCAGAAGAGGCTCAGAAAGCTTGTTTCGTCTGGCATAACACCCAGTATAGCTGCCAAACAACTTTCATGTATGGCCCTAAACTCTAAATCCTAAACCCTAAACCCTACAACATACAAGACCCAGAATCCAGAAATAAATGTTCGTCCACAGGAACGAAGGTGCAGAAGACGGCCATCGAGCAGCTGAAAGCCGAGGGTCCAAAGTATCAATGCGAAAACTGCAGTGCTTGAGCCGAAAAAAAACGCTTGGAGAGAAATTCGATGGGGACTTTCAGCGCCCTCTGCAAGTCGCAGATGGTCAATTCATGGCCCTCTTCCCCACAAGATGATTAGAACTACATGCTTAAGCTGACAACTCTGCATACACGGTACCTTCAGAGTATGAGCAGGACAGGCTTCAGCTCGCCCCGTGTCTGGGGGGAAGTGGGGCCGCCTGCGCTGACAGGGGTAGAGACAGGCTCCTTAGTAGTTCCTTTTGGGGATTACCTTATAGGATTCTAAATATATACCACAAAGAGGAACTACTTAGGAGCCTATGGGTAGAGATGGATGGCTGCGATGTCTATCAACTTCGCAGCTGGCCAGGATGACCATGAAAGCTTCTAGAATCTTCTAGACAAACAGCTGCCGAGACGAAAACTCCGAGGAATCGCGGTAAGATGTAGACGAGTCTACAAAGTGTCTGCTGCATGATGCATGAGGATAATCTACAGAGCGCGAGATTGCAATGCAAATGTCTGGTTCAAACTCCATTCAAGCATGGGCTTTAGGTGCGACTGTTCCGGTTTCAGTAGATCAACCCTGAACCCAGCACTTTTATGGTCGGTTCTGGCATGGGGCCGCAGAAACACAAGTGGGCCGTGCTATCACTGTCCTGCCTTGTGCTCCTTGCTTGGGGAAGTCCTTGGGCACCCCGGCCCCGAACCCTACCATTACCAAGATTCGAAAAGTAGCAATAACAGATTAACAACAGTATCATGCATGACAACAGACGTCATGAAGTACTGCCAGCGCTGCAGGCTTTAGCACATCACGTGTGAACAGATTTTGCCATACTCGCAAACTTAGCGCTCGTGACTGGCAATGGTGCGAGCACATACTGTCTCGAAGGGTCGCGAGCACCGACAGCAATGAGGGGTCGAGAACAGGTATTGTCCAGGGAAACGACGTATTCTGAATGTTGTTAAAGATATCAACGAAGCTTGCCCCTAAAATCCACAGCAGATCGCAGATGTCAAAGGCCCAAGGGTTTGGAGGTCGGGGACACCAAGGCGATGCCTTTGGCACACTAGCAGAGAGACATCGTGGAAGGACAAAAAGCCGGCTTCTGCAGCTTGGAACCCCAAACTCGTAGACCAACGTTCACTTCTCATCCTTTCGTGCGGCAGCTCTACCCATAGGACCCTAATTCCTTTTTGGGGATTACCTTATAGGATTATAAATATAAACCATAAAAAGGAACTACTCAGGGGCCTATGGGTAAACCCTAAACCCCGGATGTTCGGAAGACGTCGGAGTGTGTCCGACTTCAGGATGACGGATTGAAGTGGACGCCTGAAGCTCCCCAGCTTTTCAGGGTGGAGGTCGACGTGGTGGTTTGTTGGGGTTTATCTAGTCATACTCCAGCCCTTCTACAGGGCACCTGCACTGTTATGTAACTACAGAAGTAGGTATGAGTATCCGGAAAAAAAAGGTAGGGTATGACCCTGCAGGCAGGGTGTTGAGTTGAGTGGGTCATCGGAGCAAACTCTTCAGCCAGCAGACCTACCGTAGCACGCAGTCCTCAAAATTCTGCATTCCGCACCTCTGAGTGCTACATCTATTTAGTTCCCCGATACCCAACCTTTAAACTTTTTGGGTTCGTATACTATAGTAGCAGTCTGAAAAATTTAACCTTTCATTTCCCTGGCTTATTGGGGAAGTAAATCCATGAAGCCCAAAGCTTAGCCTTGCTGCCACCACCAAAAGGCTTAGCTTGCAGAGCAAAGCCCTCAACCCCACCATGCACCGACGTACAACGCCACTGTACAGCAAGCCCTTATAGTTGTCTAAGGAGTATTCGTTTTCTACTAGCCAGTTTTATCCCAACTCAACCTGAATTTTGCTGTATATATATATACACGTGTATATATATATATGTGTGTGTACGTATGTATGTATGTATGTATGTATGTATGTACATATGTATGTATGCATGAACGGATGCATGTCTAGAGGATGCATGTCTGAAGTATGGCTAAGCCCTGACGAAATGCTAAGCCCTCAACGGCCCCAAACCCTAGTGTGGTTCGGTCGTGTTTGAGGTGGAGGCTTGGTCGTCTACGACCTGCGCTTCCTTCGACCCTGGAAGCATTGGAAGGCTCGGCCGCATTGGCGATGATGAGCGTCCGAACTACTTAATATAGACGCTCCGCCAGTCAGTAAAGCTATTCCTTAGGGGTTCCTTACTGTAAGTTTGGTACATCAACCCCAAACTCTGTTCTACTTCTTGAGGCCCCCATAGTTAGCAATATCGCTGTATACAATCCGTAATACACAAAAACTGCAATGTACCCAAAGCCTTATTCTAGTTTTCAAGGCCGCTACATTAGAGATCTGGGTCGAGAGGGGCATGGGTTATGAGCCTCGGCCATCACAACTGTTAAGACTTATGGTCTCGGGTTTCCGGTTCTATGACCTTGAGGTTCGGAGTTGTGGATCTTGGGGCACGCGGTGTTAAGTCTTACAGGGTGTTGTTTAGATATTTCAGGTATAGTAGTTGTCTAGAAGTCATGTTCAGGTCTGAAGGGCTTGTTTCAGAGTGTCTGACACTTGTAGTATGATCAGCACCCTAAACCTTTAGCCATAAATCGTTGTTCAGCCACTGTATCCGTGTTGCTGTATTACCCTAAACCCTAAACCCTACACCCTAAACCTTAAACCCTATAAACCCTAAACCCTAAACCACGTTGTTGGCCTCGTGGCTGCGTGCCTCGAGCCTCGTTCCCTGCAAGCCTCACCTCCTGTAGCTTTCTAGTCCTTAACCCTCCTAAGTCATACCTGGACCCCGAAAGTATGTAGAATAACAGCCTTTTATAGGTTTTGGGCCATTGTTTTGCCTACTTTTGGGGGTTTAGGTAGGGACCTTTAGGGGGGTATGGGGGAGGGGGCTAGGGAACATACTTCCTTTCATGGGCCTGATCAGGTCCTTGTGACGGGTATTAAGGCTCCCTCCCCCCCCCCCCTTCCGCCTAAGGGTCCTTATGACCGTGAAGCCTCACTGCACTCCAGACCCTGAACTGCTGAATCCCTAAACTCTGCTAGTATACGGTAGTGAGGATTCTTAAACGGATCAGGGTGAGAATGGCTCGACAATCGTCGATTTCTGCTGAGCTTCGAAGCACAACTCGACACTTCTCTCTGTACTTGGCTGTTCAACTTTCCATGCGTAGTCTTGATATAGCTGTTAGTTTCCCTCATTGATGAATATGGAACCTAGAGCTAAACATAATTTGGGGGCTTCGAAATCGACATCTACTCAAGCTTCAAGCTTCCTTGGCATTTTTCATGCCTCGTCGCAGCCTCGACACGCACGCACCCTATCTTCCAAAATCTGGAACCCCCCCTATCTTGGGGCAAGCCGTAAATATACCCTATGTCCTACATCTGGTTGAGAGTGTGAAGGTGCCGTCGAAAAGGTTTCTCCGATCGCCACACTTCCGGGCGTGGAGTTGCCCCTCACCTCGGTGGGTCTACATGATTAGTACGGAATGGCACCCGTTTCCTAGTCATTAAACCCTAAGACGTACCTCAACCTACCAAAACCTACTTTTCTCTAGGGTCCCTGAAAATTCGACATTAGGGTATAACCAAAAAAGTCGGTTTTGGTATAAGGTAAACAGTGAGCCCGGCATATTAAGATGCAACCCCTAAACCCCTAAACCCTAAACCCCTAAACCCCGTGATCTGAAGGTGTCCACAAGAGCTGGGATTCTCTCCATGAGGCTGCCGCTGCACGCGGTTTGTGATTCTACTTTAGGGCCCTTGGGGTTGAGGGTTTATAGGGCTTAGGGCTTATAGGGTTTAGGGGTTTAGGGATAGGGTTTAGGGGTTTATTTAGGGTTTAGGGGTTTAGGGGTTTGGGGTTTGGGGTTGAGGGTTTGGGGGTTATTTAGGGCTTAGGGTTTAGGGCTTTATCGTTTCTACAGGGCCTTGAGGTTCAGGACCACTTTAGGGCCATTGGGTTCATGAAAGTATGTGGGGCTTGGGGTTCAGGCTTTCGGGTTTTTTTTGTCGGACGTAAGCTTAAGCCCTATAACCCTAAGCAATGAAACTCTAACCCGCAAGCCCCAGGCCCTACCCATAGGCTCCTAAGTTCCTTTTTGGGATTACCCGATAGGAGTCTAAATATGAACCACAAGAAGGAACTACTTAGGAGCCTATATGGGTAAGCCCTAAACCCCTGGAGAGTCTTCCTGCAACCATATTATGGGTAGCTCTCTTAATTTGGGATCCCTTTTTGGGCCTTTTTTGGAACAAGGGTGCCGTAGCTATTCTGTGGCCCTAGAAATATAAACTATAACCCCTAAACCACTAACCCTAAACCCTAAAACATTTCCAGGATCCGCTACTTCCGGTTTTTTCGGCATCGGCGCCAGACCAGGACTCTCGAACTTGCTGTCTTCGGTCACGATAGGAAACTTTTGCCAGTCGGTGGATGCTCTCTGGGCTTCAAAAGCCGCTGACATACGGTTTAGGGTTTATTAGTTTCTAGGACAGTGAAGCCCATAGGACCTTTGACGTTGGAATCGAAAGGATCTGACGAACTGTCCCCAAACCCGAGACCCTAACAGGACTTTGCCCCCGGCACTGCTTCGCCTGGTGAGCCGCGGCGCTTCTTCTTCGATGCCATCCCGGCACCTCAGCAGAGCATTGCAGATCACGGTGTGGGTAATCGCGGGATCGGTTCAGGGGTTCAGGGTTTAGGGTTCATAAGCACCTGAAGCTCGTAGCTCTTTCGGTTTGTCTCCGCGTTAGCTGCCTTCTTTGTCTCACACAGTCATGCATCATATTATTGTACGCGAGGGTAGATGCAAGCCAATGTAGAAACCTACATGCGATCTCTCGTTGCCTCTCGGTGTGTCTGCTCTTTACTCATAAATAATACTGTAGTTGCATCTACATGCATACATCCATCCTCGACTGCATGCGCACGTGCCATCATACATACGCTTGCATGTCTCCGTGTGGCTGCCCGAGTTTGATTAAAGCTGTTTGTGCCGGGACTTCCTGTGAGGGTATAACATATCTCGAAAGCTCACCTAAGCCCTAAACCCCGAAACACCCTGAACCCGAGACCTTAAAAAAACGGTTCAGGAGTTTCCCACGACCGTGGCCTACAGAAAGAAGTACACGCTCTCCGTCTACTTCCTTTCGCAGGAGCAACGCCACAAGCCAAATGCATTGCTTCAGGTACCGTAAACCCCAAACTCAAAACCCTAAACCCTAAACCCCTAAACCCCTAAAACTCCAAACCCTAAAGGTCCTATATCCTAAACCAAAGTAGTGGAATTCTCTCCGGTCCAAGACTCTAAATCCTTCACCTCGGAAGGGAAAGTTGCAGCGAGTAATTACGAATCGCAGTCCCTCACAGTCCCTGTATCGTCAAAGAGAAAAGCCGAAGATGCACCCGCAAACCCTGCCATAACGATTAAGGCCCCTATCTTGCCTGCTTGTATCGTTAGCTGAGCATGGTGAGTCTTGATCCTGCAGTCCATCTAGAACTCCATCGTTGGTGGTAGCAGGGGGAGTGTCCAACCCTGAAACCTAAACCAAAAAGTCCTAAACCTTAAACTCCTAAACCCAAGGTCCCTCAGCCCTAAGCCCAATCTTGGCCCATGATTTTCCAGAATCGACTCAACTCCCCCCCCCCCTCACCCCCGCCGCCTCGTTGCTGCTGACTCTGCTCCGTAGACTCCTGCTCTGGGCGCTCACCGGGTTTGAAGTCGGGTTTGAAGTAGGACGATTTAGGGTTTAGGGTTTGTAAAGGGTTTAGGGCTCAGGGTTTAGGATTTAGGGTTTAGGGTTCAGGGTTTAGGGTTCAGGGTGTAGTGGGGTACTAGGGTTTGAAGTCGGTTTGGGGTGTAGGAGGGTTTAGGGTTTAGGTTTCAGGGTTTAGGGTTCAGGGTGTAGTGGGGTACTAGGGTTTGAAGTCGGTGTGTAGGGTTGTGGGTTCGAGGGCTCTTGGTGTCTGACCTGGGTTTAGGGCTTGGGGTTTAGGGTTGAGGGTCCTCTTCATGCATATTGGAGCAATACCGTAAACCCCAAACCCTGAGCCGCACCATATCTGCCCAGAGAGTCCTAGGTACTGTTATGGGAGATACTTTCCCAAATCATAAGAACGATTCAGATTCCTTATTTGGGTAGTTTTCAAACTTGGGGTCCCTTTTGAGGTCCTTTTTATAAGGGTGCCGTACTATATTGGGGATCTCAGAAGGGACCCTAATTTACAGAACTACCCATATAGAAACCCTAAACCCTAAACCCTAAACCCCAAACCCCAAACCCCAAACCCCAAACCCTAAACCCAAACCCTAAACCGTAAACCCTCAACCCCAAACCCTAAACCCTGCACTCTTCTATAGAGGCATAGATCCTTGCTTCGTGACCTCGGGATTCCCGCACTTAAGGTGACAGAACCCAAAGCTAGCCTGGAGCCTTCAATCGCCAAGTAGGGTTTGGGAGTTTTGGGTTTAGGGTTTCAAAGTTTGAGATTTATAGGGTTTTAGGGTATAGGGTTTATAGGGGGTTTAGGGTTTAGGGGGGGGTTCAGGGGCTAAGGGGTTTAGGGGCTTAGCCCAGTGCTGAGAAGGACAGCTACTGCGCGGGGCCCAACGGCACGCAACTCTTTGCAGAGCAGCCCGGCAGGCAGAGGGGCTCATTGAGCCTACAAAATTGAGGGCAGAGAGTGTTGGGGCTAGCCGTAATTGGCAGTTTTCTAGACTATCATAGCACAGTCTTCACTATACTATAGCATAGTGTCGTTTAATATAATGTGGTATAGCATAGTGGGGAACAAAGGCATCCTCTTTCTGGCACACGAAACGTTCGAAGGCTTGGGACAAAGGCCCCAGTTGGAGTCGGCACGCACGAGCAGATGTGCTTCGGATTCAGGTTTACTGGGTCCTCATTGGATACAATTTTAGATTTTTGTTATAAAAAATATCAACAAGGATTAAACATGATCATTTTTAATATGGCCCCAACAGGGAACCAGTTTAGGATTGTAGGGTTCAGAGTTTTAGAGCTTAGGGGCTAGCTTATCAGGGGCTCCAGTAACCGAACAGGCACTCCTTTGATATAGGGGCCTCAATAATGCGAGAAGGGTTTGGGGGCATGCTGCGCCATGATCATAATAAGGAGCCCTGATGAAAGAACCCGTTTCTAATTCTGTTGTGCCTAAAGTAGGCTCCTATATGACAATTACCTTCTTTAGGATGCTGAATATTACTGCTGGTATTATCCTCATCAGCTACCAGAGTCTTGGAAGTTTTAGTTCTCTCCCAAGAGCTTGAAGCTTACCTCAACTTGAGGGCTTGGGGTTTAGAGTAGGGGGTCAGGGTGTGGGAGAGGATTTAGCGTGAGGGGTTCAGGGTATTTCGGGGACTCTAAGAGAGGGACAGCTTCCTCCCCAAAGTGTCCAAAGTACCTATTTAGTAGAATGAAGGGTTTCTGTATTTGGAATCCTTGTTATGATTTGGGAAAGTATCCCCCATAGCAGTACCTAGGACCCTTTGGGAACATGTAAGGTCAGTCAAGGAAGACATGCTCGCTCAGCACGTCTACATCGAGGACGGGACCCATGAGACCCGGGAGGCTGCGTTCAAGCACTACCACTTCACCATGCTCTGCGACTTGTCTTCGCGGAGTCTGGTTTGGGTGTAGGGTTTAGGGTTTTTGAAGGGTTTGGGGCTCTGCAGGCTTATGATGCCCCCGGTTGCCCTAATCCTTGAACCCGAAACCCTTTTCTTTGCTGCTGGCTACTGTGGAAGAGGTGGAGATTTCTCCGAGCACCCCTTCCCGCCACTGGCCCTGATCTACTCACTGGCATATGTGGCTCATGTGCCTTGGCAGTGCACCTTCTAAGGGCTTTGGGTTTAGGCGTTTCGGGTCTAGGGCCACCCAGAGATCCCAACACGCTTTAATTAAGGAATATATACCTTAAATTGTAGGGACCTTAGTATTATGATGTAAGGTATATTCCTTGGCTAGGGGGTTACTGGGGTCTCTGGGCACTTTGGGGCTTGATGAGTTTAGGCTTGAGGGTTGCGAGCTCCGATCGAGGTTCCACCGGGGTTTCTGTATGCATGGAAGTCGCTCAGTGCTCTCTGTCTTCCTCAGCTAGGATTTCTCAATGTCTGCATATTCCCAAAGGGTCCTAGGAAATGTTATGGGGGATACTTTCCCAAATCATCATAAGGACTCCTGATATGGAAACCTTACATCCTATGCAGGTAGTTTGGACCCTTTAGGATTGTAATCTGAGAGTACTGCCCAACTCGGATCCTTGCAATTGAAACAGAACGAGCTCCAAACCCATGTGACACGGAAGCACATGCCAATCTCGAAAAAGCGGAAAGGCCCTCAACCCCAAACCCTGCACCTTAAATGCCTTAAATGCTACAACCCTAAACTTTAAACTGCCATGCCCTAAACCCCAAACACTCCAAAACCAAAATGTCTGCAGCAAGCAGCCCTTCCCTGTGGTCTCCTTGGCACGACAAGCTGAGGCCATGGTTCCTGAGCACATCCATTGGAAAGCCAGCCGAATGAGCCTTGCCTGCATCCGGACACCATGGTGGTAGGGTTTAGGGTTCCCTAAACCCTAAACCCTCAGATTCCTCAAGTACAGGTCTCTTAGGGTTTAGGGCAGTTTCGAGTTTAGGGTGTTTGGGTGTTGGGTTTTCGGTTGGGGCCAGAAAATGTACAGCTTCAGGCAGCCATCTCGAGTCAACTTGTTCTTGTGAAACGACCTGCTCCCCGGAACCCCCTAAACCCTAAGCCTTAACCCCCTAAACCCTAAGTTGAGGTTTTTTTATCTGCCGGATGCTACCCCGTAAACCCTAAGCTGAGGTTTTTTCATCTGCCGGATGCTGCTCAGGGCGTCCGGTCCACCAGAGTTCTGGGGCTGGAGGCCGCACAATTCTTGTTGGGATCATGCCTGTGGGTGGTAGGGTCCGTGGAGGTACCCATAGGCTCCTTAGTAGTTGCTTCTTGGGATTACCTTTTAGGATCCTAAATAAGGACCACAAAAAAGGAACTACTTGGGAGCCTAGGCCTATGGGTAGTTGCAGCAGAAGCAGCAGCAGCAGCAATGACAGCGACGACTGAGAGATGGCAAAACCAGCTGAAGAAGAGCATGATGATGGTGCTGATGATGTGGTGCTGATGATGAGGACGACGATGAGCAGTCTGAGGAAGGAGAAGATGATGAAGACAATGGTGACTCTGACTCAACATGAGAAGATCTAGTGCGCGGGGACGCTGCTGCTTTTACTGTTAGCCATCTTGGTAGTGGTCGTCATGGTTCTGAAGTCTGTTCGTGGCATGGCGAACTCGTCTTTTTAACGGTGAGCACGATATCAAGTGACAGCCGCGCTTTCTAGCTGGTTGTGGATGTAATGGCACCGCTGTTTACATCATCATGCTGGAGACAAGCCACCTAGACCCTCCATCTACCCAAAATTAGACCCTAAATACCCTTAATTTGGGACCATATACCCCTATTTGGGGGTACTTGGCAATAGTCACTCTGCTTGCAGGGGGGCCTCTCAGCTGCAGTGTCTGGCAGCGTTCAGACAGAAAAAAACCCTTGACCTGTTGGACAGGCCTACTTGGAGAATCTCATGGTGGCCAAATCCAAGGATTCAAGTCCAGCGGCAAACATCTCCACGACCTGGTAACTGTCTATGCAAGATGTCCTCGTCGCCAGTGCAGCGGTCCAGCGTCCGATTCGAAGCAGTCCTTGCAGGAGAAAATCATGGAGTTCAAGGAGACTTTCACACTTCTAATGCAGGCCAGGTTTTTGAAAGTTCTCTTTTATAAAACGACTTGTCTCGACCGGATCCAGGGCAGCTGTCCCGCATGAGCATGGTCATGTCTGAGCAACAGGTCTTGTTTCGCTATCGATACGCTGAGCCAGTGCCGCGCCGCGCAGAGGCTGGGACAAGGGGCTTGACCCTGCAGGAGCTTGCTCACGCGAAGCTAGATTTCGGTGTATCAGCAAGATCAGAAAGAAAATAGACTTTGACGGTTCAGCGAGTCATTGGATCACAGCCCTCGTCCATAGACACCGTGGCGACATGAGTGCCGAAGTGGTGTCGCAGTAGTAGGCGTCGCCGTAGTGGCAGTAGTCGCAGCAGTAGTAGTAACATTGAGAATAACTATTGCCAATACACATGTTCACCAGAGATGTCGTTCTGGACAATGTAAACATCCGATGATAGCAAGATCCTGATCAGAGCTGCGAGTATTTGCGTGTGGAGCACCGCCGTAACTCGACAAATTATGCCTAGAGTTCCCCCTTAGCAGACCCCATGTCTG
Source organism: Symbiodinium necroappetens (assembly GCA_905231915.1). Classification (NCBI taxonomy): domain Eukaryota; class Dinophyceae; order Suessiales; family Symbiodiniaceae; genus Symbiodinium; species Symbiodinium necroappetens. The sequence goes on from CAJNJA010052475.1 coordinate 39,468, forward strand.
GACCTGCCACGACACGCCCGGATGCCTCGTGCGGAATTTCCCCCATGCTTGCCACATTTCAGGACGCGGCACTCACGAATGCTTGAAGCCGCGCAGCGATTTCGCTCCAAACGAGAACCCTTATGGTGTTGCTGCTGCTGCTGCTCCTGCTGCTGCTGCTGCTGCTGCGACGACGACGACAACGACGACTACTGCTGCTGGTCGACTTCTGCTAGCAACAAATAGTCACTAAACAGTCGCATCTGCAACTGACAGCAACCATGCTAATCATGCCAGCATCACCATCACCATCATCATCATCAGCAGTAGCAGCACCACCACCATCATCACAGTCCCCATGCCCATCCCCATTCCCCTCACCATCCCCCTCCACCTCCTCCACCTCCTCCACCTCCTCCTCCTCCTCCACCTCCACCTCCTCCCCCTCCTCCTGCATCTCCTCCTCCATCTCCTCCTCCTTCTCCTCCTCTTCCTCCTCCTCCTCCTCCTCCTCAGCATCATCATCATCGTCATCGTCCTCAGCATCACCATCATTTTCGACACCCGTCACAACAAGGATAATTATTATGATGGTAGTAATACTTTGCATCAGGATGGTCCTCATCATCGTCACCAACGTCATCATCGTGGTCATCATCATCATCATCATCATCATCGTCATGGCCAACAACAACAACCACAGCAACCTCCTCCTCCTCCTCCTTATCATCACCAGTAACAACAACATCCTCTTCCTCATCACCATCATCATCGTCGTCATCATCATCGTTATCATCAACATCCTGACCATCTACACCCTAAATCCCAAACCCTAAACCCTAAACCCCCAAACCGTAAACCCCCAAGCCCTAAACCCTAAACCTCCAAACCTTGATCCTGTTTACACGTTCGACAGGTCGCCGCCTGCGGACTCTGTGACGCCGAGGCACGGCAGCAGCGACGGGCGAAAGCCGAGGACCCAGACAAGGACCGGTTTAGGGTTAGGGTTCAGGACCTTCTCCGGATTTTTTTCATGGGTTTAGGGTTTAGGGCTTAGGACCTTCTCCGGATTGGTTTTATGGGGTTTAGGGTTTAGGGGTTTCAGAATAGGGTGTCATATAAGCACCTATGGGTGTGTCCGGGTTTGTTTTGAGCGAAGGTGGCTGTCTTCTCGTCTTATAGGGGTGTATGGACAAGGACCTGGGATCTTGAAAAGGGGTGTTTAAGTGTAGGTTGGGGGGGTATGGGTTGTCACAAGGCATTTTGGGTAGTCGTTTTGCATGATTTTACATAGTCGTATGGGTCTCATAGGGTTGTACAGGGTTTAGCGATTTATGCTTTGGGGAGAGGGTGTAGACTTCATTATCTTTGGCTTTCAGGTTTAGGCTTTTTGGAGGCTGAATTTTTGGTTTTGGTTCAAGACTTCAACGAACAGGCATACTGGTATACAGACTGTCATTCAAGGGCTCGCATTCCGGGGCTTAGGGCCTTAACGGGTTGTTAAAGGGTTCAGGCAGGGGTTCAGGGATCCTAAACCCTCCCTAAACCCTAAAACCCTAAACTCAGGGCTTAGGCCGCCCATCCGTGCGATGGTGCAGAGCGATCCAATACGCATGCCCGCCTCCCCACAGACGGCAGCACCCACGTCCCGCCCGGTACCGGAGCACGTTCTCCTCAGGACCAATACTGGTCCCTTTTAATAGAGTAATTGCCCTGAACCCAAGCCTTCATGCTGCACGGCAAACTTACCCTGAGCCCTAAACCCTAAAACCCTAAACCCTTAAGCCCTAAACCCTAAACCCTAAAAGCCCTAGACCCTAAACCGATTTAGTGGCTCGGGGGAGTGAGAGGTTCCGGGGGTTTCACAGTCAGCCTACGCCAGTCGGGTCAAGATCTTCGGAAGCAGGATTCCTTGTCCTGCAGCCCTTTTGGTAGCTGCGGCGGCTAGGGTTGAGGATCTGGAGTGCATAGTTTGGGGTTTAGAGTTAGGCTTGCGGGTGCAACGATTTAGGGTTGAGGGTTTGGGTTGCTTCCGGTTTCCAACCGTGATGAGTTGAGTTCGCGACAGGCCGTGGCCGTGGTCTTCTGCGTCATGTCCAGAAGATCCGCACACGAACTGCGTCAGGCCAGTTCGGGCACAGCACAAGATCCACCAAGTTCGTTGCTTTCGCTATTAAGACGGATTGGAGCCTCACTACGGTTGATGATGTAAATCCTGAAATTACCCATGATAAGGAATGTACCATAATTCCCATAGTTTAGGGTCCTTAATAGGTAATGCTAAGGGTTTATATCATCAACCGTAGGACAGTCCGAGGATCCTCACCTCGCCCCGCAGCAAAGCATCTTGAAGCCGCCTGCTGCATGCAGGTGCTTCGCGACACCTGGGGGCGCAGCCTGGTGGAGAAGGCCGGGTCAATTTCGGGAGGTGGGTGTCCCGAAACCCAATTCCAAGTCTGGAACTTTAGAACCCTACGACGCTGGTATCGTAGAGTATCGCATGATGGCCCTCTTTTTCAACAAAGGCGAGCTGCCTGTTGAATAGTTCGGGACAGGCTTGCTCCGTCTTATCACGATAGCTCTTACTTCTTTTGGTCTTGTTGTGGTTAGTACGATTATTGTAACGACGATTATATCTACTCGCTGTGCACTTCGTTCTTAAGCACCCCTAAACCCAAAGCCCCAAACCCAGCCCACATGTCACCAGGCACCTGCTGTGGTCCAGCGATTCTTCGTTGGCACAGCCGCCAATGAGTCTCGAAGCTCCACTTTTGACTTGGGGAGCTCATAAAGAAGCGTAAATTATTGAAGTCTTTCGGGTTCCTTATCATATGTCGACTATCAAAGAAAGGCCCAAGGCTCTATCTAAGTATTAAGTCCCCCAGATCAATGAGAGTCTGGCGGTCTGGGATGAGAGGGAGGGGGGCAAGGGCCAGGTCCAAGTCAAAAAATCAAGACCCCAAAGGGTCCCAGGTACTCTTATGGGGGATATACTTTCCCAAATCATAATAGAAGCCCTACATTCTGCTGTAAAAGGCACCTTTGGACACTTTGGGGACTGAAGCTGTGTCCCCAAAGAGGGACATGGGGCCTGGGCAACCCGGAGATACAGTGAGGTCCCACCAGCTGCACGACCTCGACAAGGGCGACGTCGTGGAGCTGCCGGTTGTGGAGTCATATCGAACCCTGAACCTCAAGGCGCTGGTCATGCTGAGCTGGGCCGAAAAGCGGCTCCTGGGCGAGCACTCCGTTTTGCCGGGCTACTCTCAACCCTAAACTCTGAGCCGTCAGGCTGGTGGGGCTGTAGTTTTTTACCCTCAACCCTAAACCCGAAACTTTGAAAGGTCATGGTGGTGGCGGTGTGGGCCCGACCGTAGGAATCTTTCTGGCTGCAAGACAGGGCTCAACTCTAGAATCTACACCTCCTTGAAGTTGCAGATCTCCTTCTTTAAGATAAGGACTTGAAGCATTACGAATAGTATTCCTTGTAGGGTTCCTCATTGTAATCATACCATAGTAACCCAGAGACCTGAATTAAGGTATCCAAACCTCCAGTGGCTGGTGCGGCATGATGACGACGTGTACCTGCGCGCGCCAGCTCTGCTAGCACAGCTGGCCAGTCGGCCTCCAGTACGCGTCTCGACTGGTCCGTTTGGGTTTTGGGTCCAGGGTTTAGGGTTTGCGGTTGCTTCCACAGCGATTTTTCCCTGCTCGTGGCGGATTCCAACAGAGTCCCCTTTCGACTGCACTTTGGGCAGGAGCACGAAAATGTTGCGGGTTGGAGCAAGATCTAGTTAGGTTGAACAGCTTTCATGACCGTGGCCGGAGTCCGGTGCAGGTTCTGCCAAGACTACTCAAGTCAGCCAAGTCAGAAGCCAACACAGAAGAGTAGAGCGATGTCCCAGGCTACTTGTGGGGGATGATTGACCACGGCTCCAGTCCAGTTCGAGACGCTTGGAATGAATTCTGCGTTGCGCGACATCAAGGTGCTTTGTAGTAATGAAGGGTCGGTGACTTCGACGTTTTGCCGTCCGTAAGCTGCCTTCGTGGCACGGTGGTTTAATGCTGGACCTTGAACCCCAAAGCCTACACCCTGAACCCGGGACCCGAAACCTTATACCCGAATGACAGTGGCTGCGGAGAGGATCCGGAGCATCAGCACTACAACTCCTACGAACAGTTCCCAAAGCAAGATCACCCGTCCTGGGGAGACATCTTCCCACCCTATGACGCTCGGCCGATGTTATGAGTCGTTGAGATTTCTCGCAGAGACCCCAGCTGCGTGCTGTGGGCAGGATGTGGAAACTACCTATCAAGGGTAAACTTGCATGCCGGTTGTCCGAGAAGCCATATCACGTGTTGAATTGAAACGCATAAAAGCAAAGATCAACGTTGAAGCTGCAGCCGTGATAGTGGTGGTAGGACTGACTAGGTGATTTGGACATGCGCCAGCAGTTCCAAGACTCTCAAAATCTCAGAAGTGACGGGGCCCAAATGTACACCCAATGCCGCATATTCCACATCGACTAGTGTTGGATGGCCCTCAGCTGCATTCACCCTCATCGCACCTTCCTTTTCTTGGATTCTACTTGAAAACTCGAAACCCTAACCCTAAACCCTAAACTCTAAACCCCCAACCCCCTAAACCCTAAACCCTGACCTCCAAACCCCCTAACCCCTACACCCAAAAACCCTAAACAGAACCAAATCCAAATCACTGAGGCCCGCGGTTTGCTCTGGGCGATGTCTGCCGATCTCGTGGCGGCCATCGTGGAAGCCTTCAACGCCGATGTGGAGGAGCCCCGGGAAGTTCTTCCGGGTTTAGGGTCTTGGGTTTTGGTTTAAGGGTTTTGGGTTTGGGGGTTTATGACCCTAAGCCTTAAAGCATAAACACTCTAAAAGCCTAGGCCCAAAAAACCCTAAAACCCTGTTAAAACCCGAAACCGAAGACCTTAAACGCTTTTAGTATTTAGGGTTTAGAGAGAAGTCGGGCCGAAGTACCCAGCGAAGACAGCAGAAGGCAAGTTGGGTTTTGTGTGCTGTTTTTGGGGCGGCCTGTGCAACAGTGCTAATATGGGAGAATAACCACTCAAAATGTCAATTCGTACTAGGTTCCATGCCAGAACTGTGGCCTTCTGCAGTATTTATACTCCGAAGCCCCACTGTAACTATACTGTTTGCGGCCCCCTACGCCCTAAACCTTAAACTTAAACCCTAAACCCCCAATCATGAAGCTAGCCCGAAGTGCCAAAGTGCTGAGAGCCCTAATTGCCCCCAAACCCACAAGCAAACCCTAAACCCCAGCCCCGTTTCGGACTAGGAGCGCGCCGGCGAAGTTCTTGGCGAGGCCGGACGGCTTCGGACGGTCGGGATTGGGAGTTCGATTTGGAGTTTTAGGGATTTGGATTGGGAGTTTTGGGGAATTTGGTTTAAGAGCTTTAGGGATTACTGGTTAGGAATATGGATATAGTGTTTAGGGGTTTGGCTTTGGGGTTTAAGGTTTAGGGTTTGAGGGTTTGGCTTTGTGAGGATTTTATGGGGTGTTGCAAGGGTTCTTATAGTGCCTTCGGGCTACAGTGCATCGGGTTTAGGGGTTACATTAAGCTACCAATACTTACTTGATACTGGGGTTTTTGTAAATTCTACAATTGAAACTTAGCGTTCAGCATAATTTTCTACACAAGGGGAGGTTTTTTCTTTCGAGTTTTAAGGTAGGTACTACAGTGCGTTGGGTTTAGGAGTACGAATTTTGAGCTTGGGTTAGGGAGGGAACCTTTTGGGAAATCAGGGTTTAGGGCTTTTAAGGTTGAGGGTTTAACTTTTTCGGTTGGATCCCTGATCAACACCTCCCCCTCTCGAAAATAAAGCAAAACAGGCGCGGCTCGTATTGCAGCACCTACTAAGGGAGCAGGGTTGGTGCGGGTACACTAGGCGGAGCGTGCTACTTACGATGTCGACTGATGCAGCGCCCTTGGTACCTTGTTGGCCTGTAGTCGTAAGGATGTCAGACCAGACACTGAGCTGTCGGCTGGCACTGCATCACCAAGGCGACTGCAGTTCTGTTCCGTACTTAGCTTTTGTTCAGCAGAGTAGCGGCTCTGGGCACAGTACACAGCAGATACCTTGAGACACCCTCGTAACCGTGCAGGCAGCTGCTAACACTGTTCCGCATCCTGATGATCCAGCCGTTGGCGTGTTGATCGCCGGCCTCGCCTGCTGCTCAGCTGCTCGCCACTTTGCGGTGCATCCCAACATCAAGCAGCATTGTACTTATGCTAAGCTCTGTCTTCTGCGCCAGCCTTCGTCGGACAGGTGCAAGGCGGCATGTCCATCAACCTGGATGATCGCGATTTCAACTCTTTCTCCCTCAACCCATCCTGCGGCTGGGCCTGACCATGCAAAGTCTTTGCAAGCTTGCCATTTGTTCTTTCCAGCTCAGTCGGGGTGGGAAACTAGAGTGATTAGAGCAGGTGCTACTGTACCTAACCCTAAACTTTACCACTGCTGTACCTGGCCACTGAGAGTCAAGTGCTCTCCATAGAACCCACCCACCCAAGCAAGCAAGCGAGCCCGCAACCAACCAACCAGCCAGCCAGCCAGCCAACCAACCAACCACCCAACCAACCACCCAGCCAACCAACCAACCAACCACCCAGCCAAGCAACCAACCACCCAGCCAACCACCCAGCCAGCCAACCAACCAACCACCCAGCCAGCCAGCCGCGCGACCAACCAACCAACCAACCAGCAAACCAACTCACCAAACAACAAACCTGCAGACCAAGTTCATACCCGTCGAATGCGTGTGGGAAATGTAAAGGGGGGGAAGACCAAGACCGAACTTTCCAAATTCGAAAGGCGGTTGGGGGGGCCAGGTGTTGTGCAGAATTTAAGCTGATTCTGAAGGCTCGGTAGAGAGAACAAGTCAAAAAACGCTTTAGTCCAATTCGCGACCACATCGAAAGTCTGGGAAGGGGAGTTGAGGAGATGGGTAGCTCTAGACACCTCGGCGGATTGCAATGGTTATAACGCGTTAGTATATTCCTATTCTAATGAGCGAGGCAAAGATTATGAAGGGACAGTGTCACCACTCATGAGCTTCCCTGAGGCAACTCCACCTTCTCCAACATACACAATCGCACGTGGGTGTTGACCTCAGCTTCTTGATCCCGCACGGACACGGCTAGGGTTTCGGGCAGCCGGGGCTCAGCAACCCTAAACCCTAAACGCTAAGCCCCTCAACCCCATACCCTCAACCAACCCCTATAAACCCTATTCCCTATACTCTAATTAAGCCCTATAAACCCTACACCCCTAAACCCCTACACCCCTAAACCCTATTCCCTATACTCTAAACCCTAAACCCGGTCTCACGAGTTGTTGGCCTGAACCCCTCGAACTATGGTCTCCAGGTCGTCTGCATTTTTTGCAGACCCCTCGAAAGCCTTTCAACTAGGTTCCCCAGTAGTACCCTTTTGCCCTTTTTATCGGGGGCCTCCTTATTAAAGCCGAATATTAGGAAAAAGGCTCCCCTTATTATTATTATTGTTATTATTATTATTCAGGGGTTTCAATCTCTGAACCCCAAGCCTCGAAGCCCTAAAACGCCCTGAAGCTGCCAAGACTCTGAGGGCTTAGGGCTCTTAAGGGTTCAGGAAAGTTTAGGGGGTCTCAGGTGACTCAGGTGTAGGGTTGATTGCGGATCCACAAACTATACCCTAAACCCTAAACCCTAAACCATACCCAAACCCTGAACCCTAAATAAAGCGTTCAAGGTCGTTCACCATGTGCAGCCAGAAACCATGCGCTGCATGTGGGAGCTCGACACGGCAGAGGCGGCGCAAGGCGCGTCGGCCGGGCCTGGACTGCGAGTTTAGCCCAAGTATAGTATATATTATGGCATGTTATCATATGTTATCGTATGTTATGGTATATTAGAGTATGTTATAGTATGTGATGGTATGTTATAGTATGTTATAGTATCTTATGTGTACTATTGCTCGTTCTTTGTTTTGGGGATGTGGGCGGGTTCGACCTGTGATTACAGATGCATGCACAGCCCCATGCTGCAGGAGTAGCACACTGTACTCGCAAACCGGTAGCAACAGCTAGGAACTGTGCATACTATGAGTATCATCATCTTGCACAGACGCTCTCTTCAAATAGGGAAAGGCACAGGAGTTGAAAGCAGAGTCAAACCCCGCTTCTGACAGGAATCGCCTCACAAAACTCTGCCGCTTGGATTGCATGCTAATCCTGACGTTGACTACCACAGCGACGAAGCCTCCGGCTGCTGCTCCTGCTGCTGCTGCTGCCAATGCCACTTTCAAGAACGACTTACTATTGCTAGTGCTGCTACTGCTACGATGACTTACTTTACGAAAAATGAACCACTGTCATCCAGTAACAACCACCGGCACGGCCCGCCTCCTGCAACAGCAACAATAACAACAACTTCGCCAGAAGCAACAGAATAGCAGCGACAATATCCTTCAAACCCTAAACCCAAAGCCCAAGAAGAACAAACACGGCGGATTTCAAAGCGCACCTGGTAGCTGCGTCGACGCGCCAGCCAGAGTTACGCGGCCTTCTACAATGTACAGTCGGGAGCGCATGGCGGCCTTAAAAGCCCAAGAAGTTCCGAAGGGTTTAGGGTTTAGGGTTTAAGGGTTTAAGGGTTTAGGGTTTAAGGGTTTAGGGTATTTAGGGGTTTAGGGGTTTAGGGTTTCGGGTTTAGGGTTTAAGGGTTTAGGGTTTAAGGTTTAGGGTCCTGAAGGCCAAGTCTCTACTCTTCAAGCTCTAGACCATGCAAAAGAGACTTTCAAGCTTACACACCACAGGTCTGAACCCCATGGTCCTGCAGGGAGTGTAGTGTCATTGTGCTTTCTACTATTATCCTGATTACCACTCTGAAGATTGTTATTCTTCTTATATAGTTATTCGCATGGTCTTTGGCTCCTGCTTCCGTCGACTGAGGCAACCGATGCCTCCAACAGGATCTTCCCGGATCCTTGGGTGCCATCCTGGACGGAGTAGCTTCAGGTTCCGGATGTTGGGGGTTTAGGGTTTAGGGTTTAGGGCGCTTTCCATGAATTTTTGGACGGCATCTGATATAAAAATTCAAGTAGACCACCTCGCCGTGAAGCCCGGTTTGGACCTGTTTGCCAGAGAGCAAGGATCTCTGTCTTTGCTCCACGGAAGTGGTCGAGGAAGAGGATGGTGAAGAGGACCTTTATGGGGTTCAGGGTTTGGTGTATCAGGTTTAGAGTCTATAAGGTTTAGGATCCTTGCCTGTGTCTGAATCGAGGAGCCCTTCTGGTATGACCGGTCGCGCTTCAACACCGCTCGGTGATAAAAAAGCCTGGGCGGTTGCCACCCCAGATGCCCTCGGGCCGAGGTAGCCTCTGTTATGCTGTGACGACCGTGGGTCCTTATGGGTAATTCTTCTTTTAAGTGTTTGCATCGGTAACGACCCGATCATATCGAACTCACTGCCAATCACTGGCACTTTCTGTCACAAATTGTCCTGGGGTCATGTTCGTGCTGCTGCTGGCTCGCTGAGGCCTGGCGCCGACGGCAAGGCTGGGGAACGTGCATACTTCCCACGGACCACTGTTCTGCATGCACGGCACCGGGATGATGCTGCACGGAACTGAATCTTGCTATGCCTCCCAAACCAAGCTTGCATGCCCGATATTTCAGTTGCAATACGCAATGCTATCAGAGATGCCCTGGCATGGCATGGATCAAATTGGGGTTTTCGAAATTAGGGGACCCTAACATAGTACCCTAAATAGTAGGATCCTTGTCATAAGGACCCCAAATAGGGTACCCCTTATTTTCGGAAACTCTCATATGAGTCAGAAGGCTCCAGCGCTCTGCTCAGGCAAATTTCCGGGAAGAGGTCTTGCGCAGGAGGCGAGAAGAGCGACAGAGGCCCGGGGAGCTCTGTGGGACGTGTGGATGTGCCGGGATTGCAGGGGAGGCATCCAGGGTTTAGAGTTCAGGGGGGTTTATCGATTAGGGCTGCATCATGCAGCCTGCATGGTTTCTTTTCAGCCGATAGAGATGCTCCGAAGTGGACTGACGGGAGTCTTGGGGCGTCGAGGGCAGCCGCCCTAAACCCTACACCCCTTCACCCTGAACTTTAACCCCCTAAACCCCGAAACCCTAACCCCTAAGCCCAAAATTGTCGGCAGCCCAAGCCGCCACCGTCGTCATCGTCGCCGTTGTTATCGTCGCTTTGAGAGCTCATTTTGGAGTTTAGGGTTTGGGGCTTTGGGGTTTAGGGCTTTAGGGTTTTAGGGGAGTTTCAGTTGGGCAACCATCACCTCCATCTGTGAAGCTGAATCCGGAGGCAGCAGCAGAAGTCCACCAGCGAGGCTGGCGGATGCTGATTGGTCAGAAGTGGCGGTGTCAGGGGGCACGATTTTGTGGTGAGCTGTTTAGGCCACATTGCTGTAACGATGAGGGAGCTCAGGGAGAGTCTATGAGAGCAAGCTTCCGTCCGGTGAAAAGTCTTCAGTGGGAAGGGCACCTCACCAACGGAAAAGATGTCGACAAAAGCCTCAGCGATCTATACAGGCTAGAAGCTCTAAGCCCCAGACCCAGAAGATTGAATCACCACCTGACTCGTCGGTCTTGAGCATCGGCACAGGATCCAAGCATGGTAACCGCAATGAACTTTATCCGAAAGTTTAGTTTATGCATACATCCCTACACCCTCAACCTTGAACCCTAAATCCTCAATCCCCAAACCCCATACATTCCTAAACACTAAGCCTAGAATCCCAGATCCTGGAAATCACGAAAATTCCGCATTCTGCATCCCTGAAGGCACCCTTAACCCTTGAAGGGGGCGTTAGGGGCCCGGGGCGACAACAAAAAAACCCTGAGGTCTAAGCCGCCAGCCCCAAGCTCATGACAGTTGCTGCCCGTAAGTGTTATAACAGGGTTTGGGGTCTAGAGCCTAGGGTTTAGGGTTATATAAGCTATAGCCCTAAACCCTAAACCCACTTATAACCGAAGCACGATAACTTATCCTTATCCAACTCAGGGCAACGTCCATATTCTGCGAGGTGCAGCAGTTGCTGCAGGAGGTTCGACAAGAGCGCGCCGGGAGCTTCACGGCGTGTTGTTCGGGCTCAGGGGATCAGGCCTACAGGAAGCTTCAAGCCCGAGGACGCAAAGTTCTAGATGCCAAACGCGAGTCGACCCTTAGCCCAAACATCCTGGACTTACACCCCGACAACCGTAAATCCTGAACTCCCAACCCCCCAGAGCACCTTTTTTTTACGAAGCGTCCGAGGCCGTACAGAGTCCGACTATCGCTGTGGAGCCCGCTCGTGGAGGCGGGGAGTCTTCCACTCGGAGAGGTTACGGGGTTTAAGCTTCCTTTAAGGGGCTTAGGGTTCCTTTCAGGCCTCTGTAGAGGTTTAGGGTTCGTGAAGTGGTTTGGGGTGTTTAGGGTTCCACCGTGGGGGTTTCAGGGTTTTTTGGTTCTTTCAATGGTACCCTTGGGCCCTTTTCATTGCATCGCTTCCCTCAGTAAAACTGAGCCACGGGGAAAACGGCATCCTTACCATCAAAGGGATGCTGGGGAACCTAATAGAGAGGTCGGAATAACTGCTAGCAGTCTCAATTACTCCTTTATAGTTATACTACAACATATCCGCAAACCATGGTCCAAAACACCGCAAAACCCCTGAACCCTAAACCCCATAAACCCTACACTGCCCTAAACTCTAAACCCTGAACCCTAAAACCCTAAACCCCAAACCCTAAACCCTAAACCCTACACGCAAAACCCCTAAACCCTTAAACCCCATAATGTAGGGCCTAATATAGGGTGTTCGAGCTACTGTTGATGATATAAATCCTGCATTACCTGAAGGACCATAAACTGTGGGAATTATGGGTAATATCCCTTGTTATGGGTAATGCAGGATTTATATCATCAACCGTACCTGTGGGCCGCTATAAGCCCTAAACCCTTATTAAACCCCTAAACCCTAAAACCCTAAACCCTAAACCCCAAACCCTAAACCCCCGAAACCCCTACGCCCTAAACCCCTAAACCCTTAAACCCCAGACTATAGGGTGTTCGAGCTACCGTAATGTCACCAGCCAACCTGCAGGGCCCCTTCTGCGGCACCCACGGAGCCGTCGGGCGCGGGAGCTCAGGCGTCGAGTTTTGGTCGCGAGAACCCGAGCACCCGAGCATTACGGGTTGAATTTAGGGTTTTAGGGTTTAGGGGTTTAGGGTTTAGGGCGAGGTTTAGGGTTTAGGGTTTAGGTTTGAGCGGGATATCCTTTGGCGGCTTACGTAGAGAGGTGATTATGGGCTAGGCTCGCCTTCCGGTTGTTTAGTTGCTTGGGTGAGTCTTCGGGTTTCAGGCTTCAGGGTTTAAGATTTACGGGTTTAGGGTGAGTCAGGGTTTAAGGTTTGGGGTTTCGGGTTTATTAGGGTTTATTGCTTATTAGGGTTTAAGGTTTGGGGTTTTGGGTTAGCAGGGTTCAGGCTTCAGGGCTTGAGATTCAGGGCGTAATGAGGGCTGGGGGTTCAGATTTAGCCTCTCGATGAATCGAAGCACGACCTGGCAAGGCAGTTGTCCACTTAGGGTTTAGGTTTTGGGGTTTATTAAAGGACAACAGGATACTACCCTATATACCCTTATATACCCTTTATATAGTCTCATAAAACCCCTATATAACCCCAAGGGTCCCTTTAAGGGTCGCAGGTTTTCGGGTGTAGGGTTTAGGGCTTCGGCCTGGAGAAGCGACTTCGGTTCTATAGGTGAAACCCTCAGCCCTATCGAGATCCTTTGCCAACATCCTGGGCTTTTGATGTCTAACCCCTGAACCCTAAAGCTTAAACCCTAAACCCTAAACATTAAACCCTAAACCCTAAACTTCTAAACCCTACTCCCTTCTAAACCCTAAACCCCTAATCCCTTCTAAACCCTAAACTGTGTTTTTTCCATGAGTCGGCGCCAAGCCCCGCTTGGATGATCATGAGGTTCAGGGTTTGGGGGTTTAGGGTTTAGAAAATAGTGTTTAGAATTTGGGGGTGTAGGGTTGGGGGTTTAGGGCTTAGGGGTTTAGGGGTTTAGTTTTAGAATTTAGGGTTTGTGATTTAGGGTTTAGGATCTAGGGTGCAGGGTATGGGAACTCGTAAGTAAGGCAGTAGGGCTATGCCTACCTTTATTGGGGTTATCACGTTTGAGGGTTCAGTATTTAGGGTTTAGGGTTTCGAGGTTGGGGGTTAGAGGTCAGGGATTACCTGGACCCTAAAGAACCTACCTCTTTAGGGCTCCTTATTATGATTTCCTTATATAAGTCCATAAGAAGGTAGGTTCTTTCTGGTCTAGATAGGGATGCTGGATTACTTGGAGTCCCAGGGGACTTACTAAGTGGGTTATAAGTGGAGTTATAAGTACCCGAAATGGAGTTACCCTGTTTTTTAACCCTACTTATTTCTGACTTACTAAGTCCCCGGGGCCTCCAAGTAGGGTTTAGGACTCAAGAGCCTGAGGCCGCTAGCCTCTCACCGCCTCCACGGAAACCGAGCGAGGCCCCTGCAGAGAGCGAAGTGCATGACGCTTTCGGGGCCAGGATTTGCGAATTGGGTTTAGGGTTTAGGGTTTTCGGTTTAGGGTTGAGGGGACCAGGATGTGCGAACGTATCATAGTTGGGGTTACGAGTCGATTCACACATGTTGAACGCAGAGTTTAAGTAGCGACTTACAAGAATGACATCGATGCGTCGCTATACCAACCACAGTAGCACCGGGCACGGGTGAGGATTTCTGTGCTTGCTTTTTGTCCGCTTGTGGTTTCGGCAGATGAAAATGACGCAGCTAGGAGGAGAAGTCTCTTGGTATTGATAGATGTGTATGCCTGTCTGGTTCTTTAACTATTTAAAATATACTTATGAGCTATGTGCAATGTATAAGGAGTCTGGAAGCTCTGATCGTTCCAGTTTCTCCGACTTGTACTTTGAAGCTCTTGGGTAGGTTTTGTTGGTTGTCAAGTTGTTTCCTTTTTGGTGCCTTTTTTGAGGTTTAGGGTTGAGGAATTCCAAACATATGTCTTGCTAGCCTTCTCAGGGGAGTTCAGTTCGCAGGAACTCGAGCCGCAAACTGTATCTTGAAACTGGTATACCCGGATAAAGCCCTAAACCCTAAACCCGGAAAAACCCTAAACCCAGAAAAAACCCTAAAACCTAAACCCGCAAATAACCCTAAACCCTAAACTGCTCACCAGAGCGCAGGATGAAGCTCCGACCCGACCCCGTGTTGCCTCTCCAGATCCCACTACGTCGAGCCAAGCGTGTTTTCAGCGCCTCGCTAAACCCTAAACCCCCGAAGACAGAAACTCTAAAGCATTGGATTTAGGGTTTAGGGTTTCAGGCCCTACCTGTGGATCCAACAACCTACCGTTTTAAGGGTTAGACCCCCGAATTAAGGGGTCATAACCTACTGTTTTGTAGGCTTGGGGATACAGTTAAGACTTGATCGTAGAGCCCCAAACCCCAAGCTTTGTCACGGCTGCCTTCGCGGCAAGGGTTTAAGAGTTCTGCCGCGAGGTAGGTCGGTGAAAAAAGAACGAAAAGGTTTAAAGACACTTGGACAACTAGTTTGTAGAACACTCTTCCTTACGCTTCCGTAGTATAGTTCCATTGTAATATGCCCAGAAACCCTGTTGTAATTGTGACGGCTCGATATTAAGAGTTGCAAAACCCTTTCGATTCCGACTGTCTCCCTGCAGCTGAATGTCCCCAGGAATGGTTAGTACCACACCCCTGTACTTGGGTAGATGATTGGTGAATCGTATGTGTCATTCTTTAAGCACTGTGAAATTTTATCATCCACCTGCATGTTCTTTAACTCTTTCCTTGTCACATTCAGGGTCGTTGCGGTCGTGGCTCTTTTGCGATCTTAGGTGCAAAAGATCCTGGCAGAAGTGCGCACCGAGCGAACCGGGGCAGCGAAACCCTCACCAGGTCACCGTGGGAATGCAAAGTTGAGCTTAGAATAAGACCCACAAGGGTCCCTTATAAGGCTCATTTACGGTTTCGTTTAATGGCTCCTTCAAGGGCCCCAGCACTCCAGGAATGAATCTCAATCTTTGCCAACATTGGGGCATTGTCTTGTTTGTGCTGCAGTCATGGCAAGCAACACCAATGTAGCCGACAGCTGCCACGATAACATTAGCCTCAATGGCGACAGCAACAACAAGTGCGTCAGCAAGAACTTAGAGCTAGGTCGCCTCTCATGTCTTAATCGCACTGCGGGAATAGTGCAGGTTCTGCGTGCAGGGCAACAGGATTGCAAGAACGAAGAGGGGGAGTAGGAGACGAGGAGGGGGGGTTGCGCATGGCGACAATCAAGTAGTAATTCCAGAAGCGTGTTGCTACTCGTGCGAAGATGTGCGGAGATTGTGGTGATAGTAGTCGTCTTTGTAGGAACAGTCGTCGTCTCCGTAGCAATAGTGCTAGTGCGCTTCTGGCAATGGCAGCGGCGGCGCCGAGCAGCAGCAGCAGCAGCAGCAGCAGCAGCAGTTGTAGTGGCAGTGGCACTGGTAGTGGTCGTGATAGTGTTTGTGCTGGCAGTGGTGCTAGCAGTACGCAGTAATTGTTGTTATCATTATTGGTAGTATGACTGCTAGTTTTGGTAGTAGTAGTAGTAGTAGTAGTAGTAGTAGTGGTAGCAGGAGTAGTAGTAGTAGTAGTAGTAGTAGTAGTAGGCGGCGCCCCCCTACCAACCACCGCTGCTGCCAACCCTCTTAAGAG
>CAJNJA010052476.1:0-25180 GCA_905231915.1 Symbiodinium necroappetens
AACCTCTCAGCGCGCAGCTGAAGATCTCTCGCATTCCCCGGTCGCCACCCTTTGTTAATAAGATTTTTGGGCTTAGGTACGACTGGGCGGACCTAGGACGAGAGGCTTGGGGCGCAGCGCTTGGGCCGACATGTGAAACCCAAACCCAGCAGCAATCAAATCCTGAAACCCTCACCCTGGACCCGAAAGCCTCGTGCTGGAGTCCTTCAAGCTGTCCGGAAGTCTCGGAAAACCCAGCCCACCACACGTCCAACAAATGATTTCGCAACCCGTTTCCCGGTCGTGACCTTTTCTCGCCCCCCCACCCGGACAAAGAGCTAGGCACCAAAAGCCCGGGCCGAGGAGCTTCAGCCCGCTGAGGGCGCTCAGCTCCCCCGTGATGTCGGCGAACTCGAGATCCACATACTGCAGCTGCCTGGGCACCCAAGCTGGAAACTGCAGGCACCTTCCCACTGTGGTTCTCAGTAGTGTTATTGTTGTTGGGAGTGAGAGGCTGTAGTTATGAGAGAGTCGAGTGCCTGACCCTGCAAGTTCGCAATGACCCAACTGTGGTTCAGCCCAACTGATATTTAGTAGCTAACCCGACGAGTCTCATTTCGACTAAGAAACACCGGAATTGCACAGCTCGAGCAGTAAACCCCCCTGGAGCAATGCGAAACCTTCACCCCTAAACCCTAAACCCCTAAGCTCAGATTTCATGTGCAGGTGGCTGAACAATCTCTCACGCCAGCGACGTTGCCCTGGCAGGTTTGGCAAAGCTTCCGACTTCGGCTATCATTGGGATCAGTCTTGCTACAGCTGCTGCGACTCTTTCTTGTGCTGCTAGCGTAAGTCTTGGCATCACTTGTATAGCTGCGCCTACTGTGACTGTTTGTGCTTTTGGACATTTTGCCAGCTACCCGTCATGTCATTGCCATTCTCGTGATCTCGAACGATGTGGCGCGTTCGTTGATTGTTGTTGGTGTAGTGGCCATGAAAATGAGTTTGCTACTGGACTTATTGCTGCCATTCTTACGGTCACCCAGAATGCTGTTAGTTAGTAGTCTTATTCAGACCGTGCCTTGATGATGACTAGCCGAGTACTATCGGCTATTGGTCTTCTTCTTCAGGGGCTGCCTCCGGGGTTCAGGGGGTGCGCAAGAGCTCAGGGCGTCAGGTCGACGGCCAACCGCATCCGGGGTTTCGCGTTTACATCTAGAACCTAGGGCTTATGGGCTGAGGGCTACGTCGGTTTAGGGTTTGGGATTTACCGTGTCAACAACTTCTGAATGCGGATGCTGCCCATAATGTAGAAGGGGTTCCTTATTATGATTTTGCTCCAATATACCCCAAGAGCCTTGTTCTGTTTATTAACGCCGCTACATGGCTTGTTGCTGGCTGAATTTGCCAGCTTGGAAGAGATGACTGAGGGTCTTGCAGTTGGAGGTTTCAGGGCTACGGATTTAAAGGGTTTAGGGTTTGTGGATTCGTTGCAGAAAAAGGCCCTCAACAAAAAAACAACCTAAACCCTAAACCCGGCCCTAAACTTTAGGGACGGGGATTCGCATTGATCCGGCCACGGGCTGTCAATGAGTGAGGACATCGGTCATACGTCATACCTTCGATGTTTAACGGGCTCCCTAAGTTTCAGAGGTAAGCGTCAGACTGCCAGGCCTGCGGTGGTCGGGATGCGACTCGCAGAGCAGCCCTATCACAGCAGGCATTGAACGCCACTCTGCCACAGCAGGTCAACAGAACGAAAGATGGCTGTTTCGGACAAGCGGACGAGACTCCGAAACGAGAAGTCCTCAACTCCAAGTGTCTGAACCCTCGAAATTTTTGCCCTAAGCCCTAAACCCTAAACCCTAAACCCTAAAACCCTAAAACCTAAATCCTAAACCCTATACCCTACCTAAAAGCCCTAAACCCTAAAAGCCCTAAACCCTAGTCGTGAGACCGAGCCGCGATGTCGTCCTCCGCTGCGGCCGATGCAAAGAAGTTGAAGCCTCGATGGGAGGAGCCTCCGTCGCAACCCTTACACCGAAACAACAACTATGATACAACTACAGTATAGCTATAGTATAACAGTATAACTATAATATAGCTAGGGCACGGGGGATTTTATATTTTCCGGTTTTTAGCTCAAGAGGGTCTTTATTTACAAACATTCTCAGAGGCTTTAAAGGATCTTTACAGGGCCTACCTAGAAATCCAAACACGACCGGAATCCGAAGATCTTATCTTCAACTCTAGGCCTAAGTGGCTGAAGGACGTCATGGCACCGCAAGTATTCGTTGATTGGCCGCAGAGCCACAACCTCGCCGGACATCGACGGGAACGACTGCTACTCGTTCTACCATCGTTACTACCATCACCACTGGTCACCACCACCTAGCACGAAGTCTAGGACTATTGTGATATATCCAAAGTAGTATTTATCAGCTTTTCGAAAGGCACCCGGAGCAATGCCTCCTTGGTTCTCTTGAAATTCAGGGTAGTAGGATTTAGGGGCTTAGGGTTTAGGACTCCAGGCATCTCCAGGCTTTGCCAATGCCTGGAGCAGGGAAAACATGGTATGTTGGCAAGGCTTTTTGCTTTCCTCAAGCCCCAGATACACCCTAAGAGTTAAGACCCCAAACCTACAAACCCTAACATCTTATCCAAGCCCAAGAACCCTAAGTAAGCCCGCAAACCTATTGCCCTAAAATCCGTTGAGGTCTAAAGCCGAGCGCCCCACTCCGCATATTAGCCCACAGTCCACAGCTCGGAAGGAGCTCTGTCGCAGCCTTGAGGTGCCCTCTGGCTGCAACACTGATTCAGCCAAGCTCAAAGAGGGTTCAGGGTTTAGGGGTTTGACGGCTTTTGGGCTTTAGGGTTCAAAGTTCAGGTTTGAGGGTCTGGGTCTGGGTAGTACGTCCAGAAGAACACCCAAGAGCTTTCCCGTAGAAAGATCCACAGATGACTGCAGGCGGAACTTAAGCCAACATGTGCCACATGCATTCAACAGCGTGTTTCGAAAGAGGACTGGAGGGGCTTGATGTTCGGGCGAGAGCTGTTGCGCATCTGTGGCATACGTACATGAGAGCATCCCTGCATAAGTATTTATGTATACACAAGCAAGCCAGCGAGCAAGCCACCTGCTTACCTACGTACGTACCGACACAGCTACCCCGCCAGCTAGCTAGCTAGCTTGCTGCCTACCTCCCTCCCTGCATGAGCGCATGTGGGTGCGTGCGTACGTACATATGCACTCTTGAGTTTGTGCGCATAAACAAGCAGGCCAACAAGTTGATGCCGAACCTTGTTGTACGTATGTGGTTACTTAAAGTCCTCGCTTATCTCTTTCGCATATTGACTCACGGAGTTGTAGAACGGATAACAGAGACTCATAAAGCCTGAATAACATGAGAGTACTACTCCTTGGGTTTCCTGACTACAGTATGTATACCCCTAAACGTTATTCTACTTATCAAGGCCCCTTTTGTACAACCTTAATAGAACCCTTCCAAGGAGCCTTATATTCTAGTTGTTGAGGTCCCTAAATCAGGTGAGTCAGCAACTCGTATTCTACGTGCCCAGGAGCCCAGCGGACACCGCAAAGTGGTGGCAGACCCTGGAAATCCGCGACTTGGCATGAGGGAAGTCGAGGGGTATAAGTCCGAAGCGAAATTTGGGATGCAAGTTTAGGGTTGAGGGTTGAGGGCCCAGCTTGCATCCCGAATTTGAAGCCAGTTCGTCTTCTAGAGCTCACCCAAGCCGGAAGCCCGGGCAGCCGGCCAAGGGCACGGGGAGCCCCAGCGATTCTATCACACCCTCTCTCACTTGGCCGAAATGTTTGGCTACTTTGACGATGCTGGGCTCTGGAAAACTAAATCCCTAAACCCCTATACCCCCAAACCCTAAACCCCCAAACTCCAAACACCTAAACCCCCAAACCCTAAACCCCCAAACCCTAAACCCCCTAAACCCCAAACCCCTAAACCCCCCAAACCCCTTAACCCCCAAACCCTAAACCCAAATATCGTATGTTTTTGTAGGGTTTGGATTCAGGGTTTCGTGGCTTAGGGTTGGGGGTCTAGGATCTAGGCATTGGGTTGAGGGTTGAACAGTCTCGCGTTCCGGCCACAGATTGGGGTTTAGGGGCATTATGTCTACAGCAAGTTTCCAGAGGCGGTTTGGGATACCTGGCCGCCTTAAAACCTACACCCTGCACCCTAAACCCTGAACCCAAAACCCTAAACCCGTAGACCCTCTTGATTTAGCTGGCCAGGGTACTTGAGGTGGGCTCAGGAGTTGATAATACAAGGCTCAATCTAATCCCTAAGCCCGAAAGCCTAAGCCCTAAACCCTATACCCTAATCCCGAATCCCTAAACTGTCTATGTGTGTTCAAGGTTTCAGGATTCGGAGGCTGTGCACTTCAAGGGCCTCAACTGCCCCCTAAAGCCTCAGCAAGAGATCTCGTGCAGAATTGCTTTCCCAACTTGCTGCACCCGAAACCAAGCTTAGAAGTCTCAATAACACGGGTTCCAGGATTTTCGGATTAGTGTTTGAGCATCTTTACACCCTCATTCCAGCCTCCAGAAACCAAGTCGGAAGTCTAGACAGTTGAAGCAAGATCTTGAAATTCAATCCGCCTGCCAAAACTCCGAGACATCTGCACGAAACCTCTGTTTCGATCCAGACAATCACTCCAAAGCAACAGCCCCAAATCCCTATATGGCCGGCTTCCGGACAGCTTTGCCCTAAGAAACGAGTCGCTGGCTTCGACATCCCACGCTGCCTCCAAGGAGCATGCTGCCTCTATCGAAGATGCTGCAGCGGTGGGCTTGGCGATCTTCTTCCATGATGCCTCTTGGATTTTGGATCTGTCATCTTGCTTGCCAGATTTCGCATGGTGTGTCTTTAGCACCCAAGCATCTCGGCACGCATGAATCGCAGAATTCCTAGGCTGTCCACGGCCTTCGGATCTTGAGGCACGCATTGAGGCGTAGAGTCTAGAAAGGCTTTACATAACTGTAAACCCCAAACCACCCAGCAACAGAAACTCGAAAACCCAACTCACTAAATCAAGATCCCGATAAGGTCCGCTGGGAAGCACTGTCTGTGTTCTTATTAGAACAGTTTGTAATACTTGCTCTCAACTGAACCCTTAAACCTCCAAACCCCTAAACCCCCGACCCTAAATCCTGAAACCCTAAAGCCCCACTTTGAAGCCCCAATGCCCTTCTCCTACATGCTCAGACCCCTGCATGAGCGCGGCTCAGGGAACTAAGCTAGTAAGTAAGCTTCTTTAAGGGTTCTATACATTCTTCAATAAGGGTTCCCGCACAAAGATTCAATAAAGGGTTAGACGAAGACCCGGGTCTATGGTTTTACAAGGTGTTTGTAGGGTCGGATCCGGGGGCTTAGTAAGTAGGTTGGTCAGAAGTGGGGTCGCAGTTCGGACCACACCACGAAGTGTGTGTAGAGCGCCAATTGAGGTTTTACTTACCAGCTCCCGTGATCTTTCAAGCAAGACCCTAAACCCTAAACCCCCAGTCTGGATCCTAAGCACACCTAGAATCCTAGAATTCTGAAGTCCAGGTGATCTACAACCCACGGGCAGGAAGCCCGCAGCCACTCGACAGAGCCGAATTTGGGGCTTCAAGTTTACGGCAACAAGGGCTGGGGCTGTTGAGTCCTATTTTCTCAACACCCTAAACCCTAAACCCTTTAGTAGTCGAGGTTGCCAAAGTTAGGGGTTGTAGATGGGCTTTAGACTGAGGCGGACTGAGCTTGACCGGAAGTCCCCTGCCGAGCCTCCTGATTGTTTTGTAAAGGGCTCAGCAGCAGCGGCTCTACTGCCCTACCAGGGTTTGGGTTTAGGGTTTAGGGTTTGGGGTTTAGGGGTTTAGGGTTTGGGGTTTGGGGTTTAGGGGTTTAGGGTTTATAATAGGGTTTACTGCCCCTCCTACCACGACATTGGAATATGCGTCAAAAGCATCACGTCTCTGCTGCCAAAACATCGCTACGACCACTCTATATGGAGACTGCCAACAACACTGGCAGCAACGATTGGCCCTGTACACTCCAGGAACGAAAAGGACAGCGCCGACTTGTTCGACATATTTGCGCAGGACCTATCAGGTTGTCAAGGGCTTAGGGTGTAGGGTTTCGGTTGAAGGGTCTGGAACAAGCGACCCGTGTTTGTGGGTATGGTTTCAAGGGCTTATGTAACTGGAAGATTGTGGGTCTGAAGGTTCAGGGTCGGTTGAATCATGAACTACAACCACCGTGGCAATGCCTAAATGACTATACTGACCATGAGCCTAAGAACGACAAAAATACCTCCCCCCATAATATGATCCAGCCTGCAGCTGTTGGGCTTCCGCCCAGGCAGGTGATGCAGTTGCACCTGCGTTCCCAGGCAATCTATCAACTGCATGGCACCCCCCCCCCCCTGTAGACTAGAGTAGGAATCTGGCTAGTATCCCCTTATGTATAGTCCCCCTAAGCCCTAAGTCCCAAAGCGGTGGTTATAGTATAGTAGATTTGGCGGTCGAGCTTCTGTCGGATCGGAGGAGGTCCTGCCGGCGGGCGCGCCGCCCGGTCATCAGAAGGGCCTCCTTGCGAGCAAGGCCAGGTGGCTGGGTGAAGTGCGAGAGTTTTTGGTCTTGGGGCGAGGGAGGGGAGTGGAGTTTGAGAGTTTTGGGGGTTGGGGATGGAGGTTGTGCACGGGTTCTATGTTTTTTTTTTCAGAGGGGCTTAGTAGGCAGCGGAGGGTTCCAGCAATTGGCTCTTCTTGACAGGTCATCAACCACGAAATTTCCCGGCGAATGGGCAAGCAAGACGCTTCCGCTAAGATGTGACGAACTGTGTGCACGCAGCCCCCGAAATCCAAACTGCGCAGAACACCAAAACCCCAAGCTCGCAACCAGTCCAGTTGCGGGATGAACTGAAATCCTAACCCCTAAGCCCTCGAGGTTAAAGCACTCAAGGATGCTTCGAGCCGATCCCCAGATGCTGAACCCGGCAGCAAAGCCCATGGAACGCTACTAAGAACCCCAAGAGCTCCGAGGATCTAACCCTATTCTAGACGGCCCCTACAACCCGAATGAAGCCTCGAGGGTGCAGCTGCAAACCTGGGCTCTACACCCTTTTGGAGTTCTCGACACCCCTGACCGTTTAGGTCAGAAGATGGATCGCCCAGGGCTCAGCGTATTTTAGGGTTTAGGCTTTAGGATTTGGGGTTAAGGGTTTGACTAGGATGAGGGTTTGAAGGCTTTTATTGGGTTTGCGAGTCTTGGCGCAATCCTGGGAACTCGAGTTTGTTCGGGTTTGATGTTGAGGCCCAGGATTTAGGGCTTCAGGGGCTGATGTTGTAAAGATGCGCAGCTAGGGCATGTTAGTTGTCCGATCTCAGACCCTGAACCTTAAACCCTAAACCCTTTAGTTTTTTGGATTTTAAGGCTTGTGAGGATCTGCAGGTTGGGCTTGTTGGGCTTTGGGGTGTAGGAGGTTACGAGTCCTGGGCGACCAGGTTTGGGGCTTTACTGCCAGCCCTAAGTCCTAAGTTCCTGAACCGGTGACGCCCTAATGTTCGGGCCCAGATAGTTACCGACACGATTCTGGGCTCCTTATTATAATTATAGCCTTATAGTACACTATACCCCGCAAACCCTATTCTAATTATGAAGACTAAGACCCGTAAAGAAAACCCTAAACCTCAAACTTTTTTGCATCTCGGGCTCTTCCGGCTAAGTGGCTTTGAAAGTATCGAGCATTGTTATTCCCGTAGCTGATAGAAGTACAAACTACATGCCCTTTGCCGGGAATGCTGGAACCACACCGCAACACACCATACTGGACCCCATTGGAAAGATGCTTTCAATAGCAAAAAAGTGGCGGAAATCTTCTTTAGAGCTGGCACCAAAAAGTGCACGCACAGAGCGCGCAGGGGGGCCCTAGAGAACCCTAAGCTTTGAAGCTCAAGGCCCTGAGCCCTGAAGCACTGACGCTCGACCCACGCCCAGGAGCAGACTGCTCACCACAAGTGTGCAGACAGTGACGAGATGGACTGCAGGCTGTTCATGGATGCTTGGTTCGAATTTCGCATCAGGAGACTTCCCAAGCTCACTTCCCAAGCTCTTCCGACGGAAGCGACGAACTCTGTAATTTCTGAGCCCGGGCACGGAGTCTGAAACACTCAACCCCAAAAGTTGAAAACCGTCACTGCTGAACCCAACCCTAAACCCTAAACCCTAAACCTACATAACCCATACTTTACCAACATTACTGACTATCCGCATCACAGCCAGTTTCGATTTCCTCCAACACCAAAAGCCGCAAGTTACAGTCTTCGCAGTTGAGGCCCTTGAAGTGCACAGCCTCTAAATCCTGAAACCTTGAACACACACAGAGGGATTAGGGTTGAGGGTTTAGGGTCTAGGCTGTAGGGTCTAGGGTTCAGACTTCTTGTCCGATCACACCCCAAAACTCTAATCTGTTATTAAGGCCCCTTATATTACAGTGCCCGTAGCCCTTATAAATCCCTTGAAAAAGGCACCCTTTCCTACATTACCTACACCCCAAGTCTGAGGACTTCGACATGGCCGTGCTGGGTCGGCCCTGGGAGCAGTATGAAGAGTACAGCCCCCTTGATGGTTTAGGGTTTAGGGTTTGGGGTTAAGGCTTTCGGGCTTCAGGCCTAAAGTCTGGCTTTGGGCTTAGGGGTTTCGGGTTTTGAGATTTTAGGACGTCGGGTTTCAAGGTTCAGGGCCGTCTACCGTTTAGGGTTTTTAAGTTTCGGGCCTGGGTGTAGCTTAGCATCCAATCTGAAAGCTGTTCCCCATCAGGCCGGAACCCCATTCACAAACAGATTGATCTGCCGCACCGTTATTGTTTACAGTATTCGGTATGTCGGCTCAAGACGAGTGACGTGTGTGAGGCATACACTTGCACTCTTGAGGTGATTCTGCATTGCAGTGGCTACTTGTTCGGTTTTGGGCGTAAACGTCGACATGTCTGAAGCAACCTTAGATGAAATCAGAACTTGCCAAGCCTAAATCAGCACCAGGTGCTGTATCCCTGTCTTACCCGGAAGTTTCGCATCAATACCCTGATAGGAACTCTTACAGGTACCTTCAGAGGAGGAGGCCCTACTCGAATCCAGACTCCTCTCGCTAAGGTCGGCAGATTCGTCGGGTCCCCGGCCAATTGTGACGGTTTCTGGGGTTAGGGCTTCTAGTTCATAAATCGGGGTTGTAGAATAAATTGGGGTTGACGATGATACGGTTGATGATATAAATCCTGCATGACCCATAATAAGGAATATACTATAATTCCCATAATGTAGGGTCCTTAAGGTAATGCAGGTTTTCTATCATCAACCGTACTTAGGACTCATCGGTCGATGCTTAGTCACTGCTCCAAGCTTCGCTTGTGGAAGCCCCTTCAGTCTCGTAGTCTTCTGAGGCCGGGAGTACAGCCACGTGCCGGAGGCCGTGCAGGGTCCCTGAAGCCCAGAGCCCTGACTTACACCACCTAAAGTCAACAAAATCTTAAAGGCCCCAAAATCCCAAATCGGAGGCTACCTCAGAAACACCCCGAGTGCAAGCCCTGCGGAGCTCCAACCACCCCAGCTACAGCCCGAAATCCAAGAAGAGTAGTCACTGCCTGAGGCCCCTTGGCAAGTCGGTTGGGGACCTTTCGGCCCTTGGGTTTGGATGGCGGGTTCTGGACTTAAAGGGACTTAAGGTGTAGGGGTTTTGGGTGCCTGGGGTCAGACAGGGGGATTCCTGCCTAAGTCCTGACCATCCTAGCAGAGCGCTGGAAGGAGAAACAGAAATCTACGCAGCACCAAAGCACACGCACGCGCACGCACACACACTCCACACCCGTGCCTTGCCAGAAGAGAAGTCGGGTTTAGGGCTGGGGCTCTCAAAGTACTCTGACCTTGCCTTGTCCGCCAGGCTGTGTTCTGCCTTGCTCGCTCTGCATTTTTAAAATCTGCCGCTGCTGCAGCCCGGCAGATTCTGGGTGTGTTTCCTTGCAGAAGGGACCTGGTAGATAACCCTTGACCTTAGAGGGCGTACCAGGGAACTCAGCGAGGAGGTCTATTGTTTGCAGACCTGCTCTGTGGATGTCTACGCTTGAACAGTCTTCAATCTGCATAGTTCACTGCCAGACTTCCGGGACGTAGCTCTTGATGCATGGTGATCAAAGCTTAGGGTTGTGGCAACATGTAAAGTTGAAGTGGTGGTCTTCGCATCTGAGGATAGGATCTTAAGCCAAGGTCGAAGGCGTGGCATGTAGCTTCTGTCTTGGATGGAAGTTCTGTGCAAAGGCTAGTTTTTTTAACAATTTGCCCAGGGCCACACTGCTTGGACTCCGCTTTATGCCAACTTTATGTGTACGTAGTCAAAAGGCAAAGCTCGCGCGAAGCACGCAGACATGTGCGCAAGGCCACCGCAAAACAGACTCCATAAGGCTGAACCCAAAGCCAAGACCCCGAACGCTTTAGACCTCAAGCCGTGCGCCCCAAAGCCCAAGAAACCAGAACACCCACATGAGTCCTCAGCCTTTGACAAAAAGCCTAAGCCCTCAGGCCCTCACGCCTTATAAAAGCTCATGGTACCCGTAGAGAATCCTTAAACAGTAGAGGCTCCCTTGGCGATCCCTAAGAACCCTAAGAACCCTAAACCCGAAATCTTAAACCCTAAACTCTAAACCCTAAATCTTACACCCTAAACCCTAAACCCTAAATCTTAAACCCTAAACCCTAAACCCTATATCTTAAACCCTAAACTCTTAACCCTAGGCCCCTTAGCGACACCGAGGATCTCAGCTCCCCGATCTATGCCACAGAGACGTTCCGGGACTCCCGCCACCCGGCTTTTGTGGAGCTTTGGGGCTCTGAGGGCCCTGTAGACGTTCGGAGGTTTTGGGTCGAAAGGGCTTGAGATGGCGTTTCGGTGAATTTAGGATCTTTTGCATTTCAGGGGTCTGAAAGCACCACGAGCTCCAGTTGGGGTGCACACCTTCGTGTGATAAATGCGACCGTGCCAGGCGAGTCGCAGGCCCGCGCAAATGCAGCGAAGGAGGCCCAGCTACTCTCGGAGCAATTCGAGCGAAACTGGGCGAGATGGCAGGCTTGATGGTTTTAGGCTTAAGGGTTTCGGGTTTTATGCTTAGTGTCTAAAGCTTTTCCAAACAGAACATGCAAGCTTTGGGCAGCAGCGAACTTAGAATATCAAGCAGTGGAAGCTGTTTGGGACTGGGATGCAGTCTTTACGTGACCCTAAGCCCTGAACCCTGTCGCAGTGACTTGGACTCTTTGACCAGCTGTTCCCATCGCTGCTTCGTGGGTAGCAACTCCGGTTCACATAGGAGTATCAGATCCCAGACCCCAAACCCTAAACCACGACCCCAAGCCCCAAACCCTGCCCCCTAACCCGACACCCTGAACCCCCAAGCTCTCATTCGTGTTCTTTGTAACACAGAGCAGCCTTGCCGACCAAGGATGTTCGCAGCACGGCTGCAACTGGATAGGATCCCACGAGGAGGTATCCTAGAGGGATCACGGTTTGGAAGAAGCAGAGTACGGGGAACCCAGTGAAGCATAAGCAGAGGCAGCAAAGCAATCCTCGTGTTTGCTAAGGCCTCGTCTGTAGAAGTAGCACTGAAATCTAGTGATTCTGCGAGTTCGTTTTCATCCGGCGGGCCTGGACTGCTAGGGTTGGTAGGGAGCATCCTGTCGAAAACTCCCGCACCTAAGCCCGCAACCCATTTCAACTCCCTAACCCTCAACCCCTAGACCCTAAACGCCCTAAGCCCTCTAAACCCTAAACCCTAGACCCTAAACCCATAAACCCGAAAACCCAATCCCGAGCCTTAAATCACCATCGCCCCAAACCTCAGGGCGAGTTGCAAAGGAGGAGCCACTAAAAGGAACCTTCGAAGGAACCCGAACAGGCACCCTTTCGAAGGAACCCTAAACCCGAATGGGAGGCCTTTCCCTTAATAAGGATCCCTTGTAGATCCCGTAAAGGCGCCGAATCCTTTGAGGCTAAACCAGCAAACCCAACAAACGCCTAAACCCCTAACCCTAAACCCCAAACCCGAAACGGAACCCTTTGAAGGAACCCTTAACCCTAAACCCCAAACCCTAAACCCCAAACCCCAAACCCTAAACCCTAAACCCTAAACCTTAACTGAGCCCCGACAAGTGCGAGGCCCTTGGCGCGGCTTACAGCCACAGCCGGCCTGCGCCTGCAAAAGTTCACCAAAAACGTTTGGGTGGCGAGATTCGGAGCACATCGTTGGGGTGTAGGGTGTAGGGTTGAGGGGAGTCTGGGGTTTAGGGTTTAGGATGTAGGGATTGGGCAGAATTTAGTGAGTAAGGTTTTTGGCTTGGCGCTCAGTGTTTAGGGTACAGGGTTTAGGGAGTGGAGAGTTTGGGAGGGATAAAAGAGAAGCAGTACAGCTCCGAAGCAGCTTTAGGCCGCTAAAGTTGGCCCCTTCTCCAGGCTCTGACCACTTAAAGCGCTTCCTTCTTCGGATTCAATGCACCAAAGCCCAAAAGCCTAAACCCTAAAGCCCTAAGCCCTGACCCTAAACCCTAAAGCCTGAAACCCCAAAGCCCTAAACCCCGAACCCTGAAGCCCCTAAGCCCCAAACCCCTCTACCCCGAAACGCAAGGTCGCGATGAATCCCTGTGTTCCCAAACTTGAGGTTGTAAAATGGGGGTCGGAACAATTAGGAACTACTCCCGGTTATAGGGTTTAGGGTTTAGGATAATATAGATGAAGCATAGTTTTCCTATGAAAGAAATTACTAAACCTCCTCCAATAAATTGACTTCCCCCTTTGGTTTCAGGGCTCTGATAATGCTTGGAGGGATTTAAAGGCCGTGGGCGCAGGTTCCTGGGTGTGGTAATTCAGAAGACCCCTCCAACTCTAGACCCGAGAAGCCCTACCCATAGGCCCCTAAGTATTTAGAATCCTAAAAGGTAGTCCCAAAAAGGAACTACTTAGGGGCCTATGGGTAAACTCTTCAGTAAACTATATATAGAAACCATAATAAGGAACACCAAAAAGGTAGGTCTTTTCGGTTACAGGTAAGCCCGAAACTCCTAATTAAGCTCCTTACACTTCCAGGAGCCGGATCCGCTTTGGCTCTGGGTGCTGCTGCAGCGCCCTCCGCGCACCGGGGATGCGCATCAGGTGGTTTTTCGAGTTCTTCCGCTTTCCTTCAGGGCACTATAGAACCCTAAACCTGAACCCTCAACCCTAAATCCTAAACCGTGTACCCTAAACCTTAAGCCCGAAGCCTCTGAAGAGTAGGATTCCTGGCTCGGAGTGTAGTCGGCGTTCAGTAGCAGGGCATCGTGGGTTCTGTCATCAGAAGCTGTCGGAAGGGACCTTGGCTCCGCAACCCCAAACCCCTAAACCCTAAAGCCGTTCGTATAATGAGTATCACAATTATAATAGTATTATACTAGTATTTTAATTAGAATAGCATTATAATTACTTATAATAGTCATATTCTGGAGGCGAGGAGTGTTTTCGGGTTCCGGGTTTGAGGGTTTCACGGTTCAAGCTTTGGGCTTGAATGGAAACACCGACACAAGCCTCCACTTATGTGGTGCAAAACGCGGACAGCAGCGACATAGTGCAATACTGCAATTCTGAAGCCTACCAATACAACATGCCCCACACTTCGCTGATTGATACCCACATATAGTACTGTTGAAGCATAGCGCTGGGTTGAAGTCGATTAAAAGGTGAGCGTAAGAAGAGAAGATGAGAACACATTGTCAAAGTAACCTGAACGTCAGACAGCCACACAACGCTAAGGTGTAAGATGTATCGGTTGAATATTACAGCAGAATGCTGCAAAGTTGCGGATACACAGCTGCACTCTAATAAACAGCCGTACAATGTTATCCAGCAGCAGTATACCAGCAAAGGAAACTGCTAAGACTCGCCACGTATACAACGCTGGGTCATTGTTATTTGGAACTCCATGACAACAAAACACTTCAAACAGGAAGTGGTAGAAGAATGTAGGTGTATACCGTCCCTTCTGGTGGCATAACGATTATTTTGGTAGTGCAGAAGGAGCAGGAGTGGTAGGAGCAGAAGGAGTAGCAAACAAGTGCAGGCAGGGCTAATATGGAGGGGCAGGCTGAGTATTGATGGGAGGAGGAGGAGGTTGCAAGCTCAGCCGCTTCAGCGAGCAGCAGATCGACCTCCGCAGTAATACCAAGCAAAGACTGCCATCTGATTTCGCCGGATGCCTTAAGCAACACGCCTAAGCACCATTCCGCAAGACACCTCTGCCCTAAGCCAGAAACCTTGCACGGGCTTAAACCCAACCCCCCTAAACCCCGAAACCCTCAACCCTAAAATCCCAAGACCCCTCTCTGAGGTGTGTCCTGGGCCTCGGGCTCCCCCTGGCCTCTCTTCTAGGCCTGACAGAGAATCACTGGGCTGATAGCTGTTGTTAGGCTTCAGGGTTCAGACTGTAGGGCCTACTGTAGGGTTTAACAGGGTCTACGATTTGAGGTGTAGGGTTTTAGGGTGCTTTTTTCATTTTTGCTGATGACTTTTTTAAATAGCGGCAGGTGCCGTGGCTAGTAGGTTGGAGCTGCAGATTTGGCATTGAGCATCCGAGAATGGAGGTTGGGCTTGAGGCATGTAGACATAAATAATATACTTACATGTATGTAGAAAGCTATGTTTGTAGTCTTACATAGTCTTACTGTTTCAAGAGCGGGTCAGTATTGTAGCATATTCCGGGCAACCAGCTCTCAGTTTACTGAATCCGAAGCTCTTTCTCCTTTCCTTCCTCCCTGTCTGTTGAGATGTTGCGGCGAGAAATGGCTTGAAGAGTCATGGGACGAAGGGGTGGGTGCGCTTGCGCCTAGGCTGATGCCTTCTTATGGGCTCGGTCTCCTTGACTTCGTGTTCTTTGGGGTGTCCTGGATCAATATTCCGAAGATGGGATTGTGAACCCTAGGCCCTATACCCTAAACCCCTTGACTCTTAACCGAAGCCAGGTTACTTCGGTATCTGCCTGGGCACCAGCAGCTACCTGCGCCAACCCCTCGCACCTCCAGCGGTGCGTGAGCAAGGCTTGGCCGCAGCTCGTCTCACAGGAACCCTAATAAACCTCTAACCCCTAAATCCTAAACCCGAAACCCGAAATCCTAAACCCTAAACCCTAAACCCCCAAAGCCTTGTCCGGGAGCTTGAAGTGGAAAGTTCTGGGCTGAAACGAATTAGTCAAAGCCGCCAAGCCCTAAGTTTAACCCCTCAAGACCCTCAGTCTTACACCCTTAAAACCCTTATAGAATATGGTTGAGTCTCATGTAATGTGCTATGGTTCTGTTATGGTGCACGAGAACATTCTATATTACAGCATGCTCCTATCATATCATAGTATGTAAGGCGCTGCCTTGAAGCCTTCAGTCCATCGGCCTTGCAAGCCCTAAGCCCTAGACCTGAACCCCCGGGGCTTAGGTCGCTCCTGGCGGCTACCGCTGCAACAGACCCAAGCCTCCAGGCCCTGAACCTTACACCCTTGGCCCCAGCCCTACATGATTCGCCTAGAGGCTTAAACCCTGAATCCCAAATCCAAAGCCTTCGAACCCTGAAGCTTACAACCCTGAGCCCTCAAACATCTTAAACCCCACATCGAAAACCCTAAACCCCCTGAACCTGTGCTTTCCAGGCCTCCTGATTGCATTGCCTCAAGTGTCCTAAATGTTGGAATTGTGGCTTGGATAATGCAGGATTCCGTCCATCAACAGAGTGTGATACAAAACGAGATTTCCTTGCAATGTGTCTCTGCAGAATCCCTAAACCCTAAACCCTTGTTGGAGAAGGAACACGGACTGCACAAATCTATTTTGGGCTTAGGGTGCAGGTTGTAGGGTTTAGCCAGCCTCGAACAAAAAGTAGGACTTCGCAGTGTAGTAGAAGCACGCGTCAGAAGGGTTGGTTTCGCAGGAACACTGCCCATAGATGCTCCCTAAACCCAAAACCCTAAATCCCAAACCGCAAACCGCTCCCAGATTGGGGTTGTAGGGCCCCACATCCTCCACATGTCCGTCAGAAAGGTCACTGCTGGATCCTACAACCCGCCACACAATGGACATCTCGCCACTTCGCGTGAATCTCAACCGCTAAACCCTAAACCCTTGCTCTTGCCCTACACTCTAAACCCTAAACCCTTGCTCTTGTGGATTTTGGGGATATTTTGGGAGCCGGGCGGCAGACAGAAGTCGTGCTTCTGCCACGTGGGTGTTTTTTCTGTGGAGAGTCTCTGCTGCTGTCTTTTTCCCGTCTTTCTGTTTCGGTCACTCTCCCTGTCTGTTTCTCTCGTTTTGCCTCCCCCCCTCTCTCTCTCTCTCTGCTGAGGGTAGGGGTGTCGGGAATTCGAGAGAAGCCGGACTCCCGGAGCCGAGGAAGTGGTAAGATACCTCTCAGCGCCTTGGCTTCCATCGGTCTGGTCTCGGATCTCGAAGCTCAATGTATTATGGTACTTGTATATTATATGATATATTATCGTGTATTGTAGTATACGGTTGTATATTATTAAGAGTATTTATAGTATCTTGAAGTACAGTATATTCTATTCTATTTGTTGTCTGGTAGTTGTCTATCAATGCCTGCTGCCAGCCTAGCCCATAAAGCAAGTTGCGGTTGCGGGCCGGGACATCCTTGCACGGAGTTGGATTCAGGACCTGCACCACCACCCTTGCATGCTGCCCAGGGTTTCTGTGCTCCTTAGTGCTGTCATCCCAATCTTAAAGCTGAACTCGCTGCATCGAGCCAGAACTGCACAGATGACCCTCAACACGGAAGAAGCCACTTCCCTTGGGGTTAGAATTCGGTTTCGGGTAGAGTTGGCAATTGTCACACTCATGATACTAGGCACAGTTTCTCAGAACACCGGAATCGCCGACCTGCTAAGTTGATAGCCAAGGCGAGGTATGAGCGGGTGCACATGGTCATTGGGGTAAACCCGCAGCTCAGCTATCTTTTCAGCTGATGAGTTGAGTTCGTGATAGTTTTATATCACGGGTGCCAAATTTTTCATACATTTTAAATCATAGTAGCAATCACAAAACATAACAGTCATGGTGAAAGACATATGTTCTGCCTGCCGGAGCATTCATGTAAGACTGATTGTCTCCGTGAAGCAGCACGGCTACTGGTAGAGCTCTGCGTGAAGCAATGTAGAAACTCGGATTGGGGACTTCGATAAGATCAAAAGCGGGAGTTTTGAGTAATTGAACGGAAGTTCATCAGCAAAAATGATCGCCGTGGTTGCTTTCTTCATGTATTGCTGTGCAGCCTTCTTGAGCGCCACAGTTGGCTCCCACATTCCTGAACTGAAGCCAGGCCGCCCCCACACCCTGCACGTGAAACCCTGCAAACGACACCCGGAAGCCCCCGAGCCGTAAGCCCTTTAGCACCCCTAGTGCGTAACCTCGAAAGCCCATAAGTCCCAAGGCCCAATACTCTCAGAGGCTGAACCCCAAGTCCTAGCAACCTCAGACCCGCAATCCCTACATTGTAGGACCTAAGCCTCTGTTTCGCACCTAGACTAGACCCGTAAATCCCAAGGTTCCCCAGCCCCAAGTAGACCAGTGCCCTTCCAGGCCCATAACCTCAAGGGGTTCAGTCCTAACCCTAAGCCCTAAACCCCAAAAACCCAAAAAAACCCTAACACAAGACCCTGAACCCTACATCCTCACACCCCCCCCCCCCNNTAAACCCTAGACCCTAAATCCTATATATCCTTAAAACCAAAACCCAAAGCCCTCAACTCTACGGCCTAATCCCTCACACCCGAACCTTGAAACCCGAGACCCTAGCGCCTAAATCCTTAAGCCCTGAATCGTGGGGTCCCCAGGACCCTAATTCCTAAATCCTTGGTATCTTGAGCTGAATACCACAGATCCTATGTAATCCTGAACCCTGAACCCTAAGACCTAGCTTAAACAAGTTTTTCCATCATATCCCCCGAAGGTCCACTCTACTTAGAAAGGCCCCTTAGAAGTAATCATTATAGTGACCGTTATAGAACGCTTTGCGGAGGCCTGTAAAGAAACCCGAGAGAAGCCCCAGTCGAACTGTTCAGGCCGTAGTAGCCCTTAAAGAACCATCGAGGAACCCTAAAAAGGGACCCTTTTCCAATTATTTAGGCTCCGTTACTAAAGCCCTGAAGTAATCCCTATAGTGACCCTCCAAAGGAGCCGTTTGCAAGGAACCCTCGTATCATGAAGGCCCCAATGTTAAATTCCCATGTGAGCCCTAAACCCGAAACCCCTAAGCCCCTAAATCCTAAAACCCCAAACCCGAAACCCCTAAGCCCCCAAACCCCTAAGCCCCTAAACCCTAAAATCCCAAAAGCCCTAAAGCCTAAAAACCCACGAAAACCCTAAACCTCTAAGCCCCTAAACCCTAAAACCCCCAAAAATCCTAAAGCCCGGTCTAAGGTCCAAGACCTATGCCGTGAGCCCGTACGTCCGACAGGAGCTTCTTCGGGCCCCCTCGGCTGTGAACGTGCCCTAAGGGCTTTCGGGGGCCTGGAAAGGGGCGGGGGCTTTCGGGGGCTTTCTTGGGTTTGGGAGTTTAGGGTGTGGGGGGTTTAGGGTTTAGGGGGTTAGGAGTTTGGGGTTTAGGCTCAGGGTTCATAGGGGTTCAGGGTTCAGGGCTTGGGTTGCGGGTTTGGAGGTTTAGGTGCTGAGGGCTTTCAGGGGGTGTCTTGGGAATGCCAGGGGTCACAAGGTTTCTTGGGGGGTTTAGGTGCTTTTTGGGGGCTTCAGGGTTTTCGCCTTTTTTTGTTGCGTTTCCGGTTCGGGGTTCTAGGGGGTTTAAGCTTCTCGTTTCCGAGCTTGGTGTGTCTATTCAATGCAGGGCTTCGGGGGTCAAGGATTTTCGGCTTTGTTCGGAGAATCTAACAGGAGCCCAAACAGGCACCTAAACATAAGCTTGAAAGGTATTATCCCCGGAAGGGGGTGGGTTTCAATGGTTTACGTTTCTTAGAGCCTGCATAATTACCGCCACTCTATTCCCTGGAGTTCCTTCATATCTTTTATACCACAAAGTACCCCAAAACCCTGTTCCAAGCATAAAGGCCCCTTCGTGGGTAGTTCTAAATTTTAGGGTCTCTTTAAGGATCCTTTGTGTGTAAGGGTGCCGTACTCTTTTGGGGGCCTGGACAGGGACCCTAATTCAGAGAACCTGCCAAATTCGGTGCTTCTAACTGAAGGCATCAGCTGGGAAGATCCCAACTCTAAGCGACGAGCGGCAGGCAATGCTCAAAGAGCTGGGCCTGACGAATGTGGAAGTCTTCATTGTGTGCCTCGGCCAGAAGCCTGGTGATGAGCGGGGGCGTTTTGCGGTCGCAGGATCTAGAAGTTTGCCCATCCAACTGAGACCCGAAGGTTGCACACCGTCCCAAAACGCCTGAAACTCGCAACCGAGAGCCTGCGAAGCTCTTGGAGTCCGGATCCGGAGGGTCCCCGAGTGCCTCGTCCTGCTTGCTCTTACAGTTTAGGACCCTGGACACTGCTGAATACCCTAAACTAGCCCCTAACCACATCACCCTCATGTCCAAGCCTTTTGGGGTTTAGGCTATGGGGTTTAGGGTCTGGGCCTTTGAACCGAAACAGCCAGGATTT
Organism: Symbiodinium necroappetens; assembly: GCA_905231915.1. Classification (NCBI taxonomy): domain Eukaryota; class Dinophyceae; order Suessiales; family Symbiodiniaceae; genus Symbiodinium; species Symbiodinium necroappetens. Next base: position 19,660 of record CAJNJA010052476.1, read on the forward strand.
CGAGGTTGCCCTGCGGCTGGTTTAGCGGCAATAGCAGCGCTCACTCAGGGTTTAGGGGCCCTAGGCCCCAAGCCCTAAAGCTTACTTGTTACAACTAGTGAGGAGCACAAGCCGGGTTCGAGCGTGGGGATGAAGTCTGAAGAGTGCTAAAGGATCTTTCCGCGTTGCGGACACGGGGCCACCTTGGAAGAAGGCAAGGTACTACGCATTTCTGCTTGCATGGGAGAGTCTATGATACAGGTATATATACACATATAACACAATATATATATATATGTATGTATATACACATACATATATGTTATATATATATATATGCATACATACATACGTACATACATACATACATACATACATACATACACATACCAATACACATACATGTTTATAGTCACACACACACACATACGTAAGGGCTCCTTTACGGGTTTCTTTAAAGGCCCTAGACCCCCAAGCCCCAAAGTCGTTAAATCCCGAGCCCCTAAACCAGAATGCCGCCGAGATATAGCTATCTCTGGAAGCATGCGCAGAAGCACGGTGCCAAAGTCATGTACCGTGGAATACGCAGCTTGCAGAAGGACCTGCATCTGGGCCTTACAAATACCCCTTGCAGTGCCCCTCTGTGCCGTATGGTACCGCCCATCACCACCCCTGTCAGTGCCATCATCATCTTCACTCGGGTCCTCTGCCTCTTCGTCCTCTCCGTCATCGTCCACAGCCCCCTGTTCCTCCTGCTCCTCCTCCCGCACCTCCTCTTCTCCTCCTCCTGCTTCTCCTCCTCCTCCTCCTTCTCCTCGTCCTCCTCAGTTGCTGCCATCGCCATCCTTGGCATCACTTTAAAGTCTGGACTACCCCGCATTTCCGGCATCGAGATAGAAGCCGCCCTCCAAAGAGGGCGATCCCCGAGCCTCAAGCAGAATCCTGGTCTCAGAAGCGCATCGTCTCTCCCAAAATTTGTCACTTTGGAGTCTTGATCGTATCGTATTCCTTAGGGCCTTCCTCACCCTAAACCTTAAAACCTAAACCCTAAACCCGAGGCCGTAGGGTTCCTTACGTTCATTGAGAAAAGCAAGAACAACACTAGAAGAAGTGAAACAAGCTACACTTTCGCGAGGACGGCCTGGACGAGAAGAAGCTGGAGTTTCTGCTCTATGGCTGAGCTTAGGATTTAGGGTTTGGGGGCTTTGGGGTTGGGGACTTCAGGGTTTTAGGTTTTAGGGTTTTCGGGTTTATCATTTAGGGTTTGGGGTTTAGGGTTTTTGGGTTTATGACGTAGGGTTCAGGGTTTAGTGTATATGTTGCAGGGTTTGGAGGTCGGATGTGTACTAGCTATTGTATCGTAGTCTTCTGTGGTGCATGCCTGTGTACAGCATGTCTAACGGAGAGGTGCATGTGACGGTGCATTGAGGTAAGATTGCGTGTCCGTGGTTATGAACAAAGTTGCTGAAAGTAGGCATGTTAAGTGGACGCAAGGTGGAGTATCCTAAAGCTTATTGGCGGCCTCTGTAATATTCACATCGCGAGGTTTGGTTGCCGATCAAGCCTCAAAGCCACGGCTCGAAATCGTTCAAGGAAGCAGCCCAAATCAGCAACAATCGTAAAGTACAATGTGAATCACTGTCTGTTTCTCTGAGCTTTGAAGCCTTGCAGAGGCACGGACAGATGCCCCGACCTCGGACCTAGAGACGCATGCGTCGGTTGCAGCGTTCGCAGCATCCCACGGTGTGCCTGTGGAGTCTTCAGATATCCGCAATGCTTACTTCCAAGCAGAACCTCTAGATCGTGATGTACTTCTGAGACAACCACGCGGAGAACTACCTGACGCAGATCCGGAAGCAATGCTGTTGATCTTATGGATGGACTCTGCGATAGCGGAAGAGACTTCTTGCTAAAAGTCGACAAAGAGGCAAAATCTGCGGGCTTTCAGGCCAGCAGGATCTTCCCCGCGTTCTACTTTTTCCGAGAGAACGAAGAGTCGTGTGGGTTCTCGCCACACACGTGGATGACTTTGTATCGGCATTCATCAAAGGAGGTGGCAAGATCATCGACAAACTACTTACGAAGTTCGAAGCAAGACGTCGAGAGCAAGGCCGACTTAGGTTTTGCGGCAAGCAAGTCGACAAAAGCGGAAATGACGTACTTTTTGATGTCACAGATAACGGCAATAAGAAAACATACATAGTCGTTGAAGGCGAGCCGGAAGCACTCGGATCTTGTAGCCAGAGGAGGGGAACGACATCTGCGATCCGCTGTAAGCAGTCTCTCGTGGATATCTAGGCAAGCAGGCCAGATATACTGTACCGTGTACCGAAGCTTCAGAGCCCGATAAAGGGAGCTACCATAGCTACTTTGCACAAAGCAAACAAGGTGTTGGAGTTAGCACGTAAGGGTAGGACTTTAAGCTAACGTACCGGAATGGACCGTTTGACTTTGAGAAGTTAGGCGTGCTAACCGCATCCGATGCGAGTTTCACTGGAGAATCTAATGATAGATCCCAGCACGGAAGGACTCGTTTCTTAGCTCGTGCCGCGCGGTTATGTGGTCCAGCTTGTGACACATACGACGCAATGGTTGTATCATTTTCGAGCACAGCCATCAAAAGAGTATGCCGTGCAGGCAGAAACGTTCGTGCTACAGAACAGGCAGGAAGCTGGAGACAGAATTCGAGCTGTGCCAGCCGAAATCTACGGATTCGGATCCCAAGGGACGGAATGGGAGACTCTTGCAAGAAACAAGGTACCCCACGTCAGCCTCACAGATTGTAGAAGCTTAGCCGACCATGTGAATTCCGACGCGTCCGCGCGGGTTCAAGATAAGGGACTACAAATCGAGCGAAGCGCCTCACGCCAATTTTCACAGAAGTTGGCAATTGCACTTGTGAGGTCTACCCCGGCGCAGGAGACCGTGTGGACTGGATCGACACGGTTACGCAGGCGCTGACTCTTTCACGACGTCAATGAAACCGGGCTTTTATCATCCGACTGATTGAGTCTGGTGTGTACAAAGTCAGTACGGCTGACTTGTAGTATCGCAGACACTGAATGAGACGACCATATGCCCTACGTACGGATCGCACAGGATGATACTTTTAATTCGGCGCATCGTACCACTTGATTTGTGGTTGAGTAGTACAAGAATGTGTAGCTTGTACAGAATTTCCTACGTTTAAAACAAAACAACAGGTGGAATGTGACTCACTGTCTGTTTCTCTGTGCTTTGAAGCTTTGGTCTTGAGCATAACTTGTACATTCGCCGCCATTTAGGGCCCTTGACACTAGCTATCGCAGCTGCTTGGGAAAAGACCGCCAACTTCAAAAGCAACAGTCATGCCCGATCCCATCATCTTGCTGGATGAAAGTTGTAGGGTTTCTGCATGACTATAATTGCATTGTAGTTCTGTCCGTTCGGAGTACAACAAAAGTACAACTTGTTCAGATTATGATTGCATTACAGCTCTAGTTGAAGTCCAAGGATTTGCCCCTAAAGCATAAAGTCTAAACCCTAAAGCCTAAACCCTGAACCCTACTAAACGCCCTAAACCGCTAGATCCCGAAACCCTAAACCTTAAACTTAAACCCTAAATCCTAAGCCCTAAGCGTTGGGTTTTCGAAGAGCTTTACGAATTGCAATAGGTTTTGCGGTTCTATTATAGTACAGTTTATGTCAGAGACTATCAGGGGCTACTATTGACTATTGCTAATTATTTCGACCCTTATCTTGAAAGGAACTTGGCGGGCCAGCTCATTATCGCCGGCCGACGTCCGATCCCAACGGCTTACATCCAGGCAGATCCAAGGCAGGGTTCAGGGTTCAGGGTTGAGGGCTTAGGGCTCAGTGTTGAGAGTTTTGGGGGGTTTAGGGTTTTGGGGTTTAGGGTTGAGGGCTTGGGAGCTTGTGGTTTGGGGTTACACTTCTAATTCCAACTCTGCTTGTTGATCGTGGCAAAGTTTGTGATGTTGGTGACGGTGATGACGACGTGCTTGCTAACCAACTCATTCTAGCACACCAATCTGGTATAGTTTGGAGGGTTTACTACAGTTCCGGCTTTGGGGTGTAGTTTAGAGTTTAGGCATTTTTTTCACTAAACTTTCTAAAGCACAGGCGCTGAAATGCGGCTCCCGCAACTGTCCGAAGGAAACGGAGACCCCAGACTTTAGATCCTTAGCCGAAGGCCTGAAACCTGACTTCACAGAGCTTTGTGGGCAGGTTTCTACATATCTCTTCGACCTTGCTGCGAAAGCGGCTGCAAGATCGCGAGACGATTGCCGACCTTGTGCCCAAGATATGCAGCCCTAAACCCCTAAACCCTGGACCCTGAAGTCTTCTAGGATGTAGCGTTGTCGTGATTGGCTATGCGGATGTGGAGAATCGGTTCGGATAGCCCCGAAAGAGGTAACCAGGAGCTAATCTTGAAGTCTCCAACAGAGTGGCTCGGACTCCAGGGGATGGTGCCCTCTAAACCTTAAACCCTAAGCCCTAAACCCTGAACCCTCAACCGCCCCCGAGGGCGCCCAATCCGAAACCATCGGCTCAGTGGCCCAGGTGCCTCCTGGCTCTGCATCTCTGGTCCAAGAAGCCTACGGATAGAGGGCACCCAGGTCGAGTGCCGCGGCAGCTCGTGTAAAGTCTACTTCGGAGATTTCGGGCCAAGAAAAGCGAAATGCCTCATCATGATGATGCTCATTTCTACTTTGGTGCTTTCTATCACAAGGACCATATATTTATGTAATCAATGCAATAGAATCAAACGTAAGAAAACATAGCATAATAATTTGGAGTAAAATATGATATAAGCTGATTAAGATAATGTAACAAATGCAATATGTCATACAATATGCTAATATTTTAACTTTATATAAAATTGTTGGCATTGTTCGGTTCGTTGTCCTGGACAGCATTCCACAGGGCTCCTTATTCCTATTGCAATTACTTCTATCTATCCATCTATCTGTCTATCTATCTATGAACCTATCAAACTATACACCTACCTACTTGTACATACATCTATAAACCTATATATATAAAAAAAAGATATAGATATAGATATAGATATAGATATAGATATAGATTATAGATTATAGATTATAGATTATAGATTATAGATTATAGATTATAGATATAGATATAGATATAGATATAGATATAGATATAGATATAGATATAGATATAGATATAGATATAGATATAGATATACATACATGCATACATTCATACATACATGCCTACTTTCTTACTTGCTTGCTTAGTTAGTTAATTAGTTAGTTGGTTGGTTGGTTGGTTGGTTCGCTCGTTCGTTCGTTCGTTCGTTAGTTAGTTAGTTAGTTAGTTAGTTAGTTAGTTAGTTAGTAGTTAATTAGTTAGTTAGCTATTTACCTTACCTTACCTTACCTTACCTTACCTTACCTTACCTTACCTTACCTTACTTTACTTTACTTTACTTTACTTTACTTACATACTTACTTACTTACTTACTTACTTACTTACATGCATACATACATATATACATATTCACATGTGTATT
>CAJNJA010052487.1:0-25178 GCA_905231915.1 Symbiodinium necroappetens
GTGGGTGGGTGGGTGGGTGGGGGGTTTGGGGAAGCTCGAACCTTTAGACGCTTTTCGGAGCTCGCCATCCCAAAGCACCGGTAGTCGGCGCCGAGCGCTCGAGTTGAATTGCCTCTGGACTTCTCGAAATCAGACTCTTCGTCTAGGAAACCGAGATCCCGACTAAGACAGACTTGGTCTGGCCCCTTGGATTGCCCCTAAGCGTCTCATGAATCAATCTGTTCCCACAGTTTACAGTGCTTACCAGTGACCGCCGAAGATGATGATCGCCCATGGTTGGTCCTGGATCTTAAGCCGTGATATGTAAGAGGAACCTACCACGTATTGAAAGACAAAATTAGGAATGCACACCACGTCGCGGCATAGCATGGCGCATGGTGGGTAGACTTTAGATCCATATGAATACCACAACATAGCCCCGCATGGATGGTCAACTTGTAAGCAAAAGCAGTCCTAAACACAAAGATTGCCATTGTCATTATTGTTGTTGGAATTATGACTATTTGTTGCTTATTGCTATTTTACTGTCATTCTTGTTATTAGTTAGTCATTGGCATTTTCATTGCCGTTTTTATTATCATGCTATCACTATCACTGTTATTGTAGCAGTAGTAGTAGAAGGCGAAGCGTTGGTGGGTGACGCCTGTGTTTTCTTCATCTGAGTGTGTTATTTCTCCAGTTTCGAGCTGTTTTTGCTTGCTCCAGGGGGGTTGCCTTTTTTCTGTTTTGTCCCTGTTGTGAGTTGAAAACATACTGAACGGCTGAACGCTGTCATTTTTCGAGTCTTGGCCTGGTTTTGATGGATGTGGGGAAAGTTCATGGTTTTGGTGGATATTGCTTTTCTGCGTTTTGGAGCCTTCCAGTTTCTACGTTTTGGAGTTGGGCTCTGATATGGAAAACACTGGCGTCACCTACGAACCCTGTACCTAGTAGTAGTGGTGGTGGTAGTAGTAGTTGTAGTTGTTGTAGTAGTAGTAGTAGTAGTAGTCGTCGTGGTGGTGGTGGTAGTAGTAGTAGTAGTAGTCGTCGTCGTTGTGGTGGTGGTGGTTGTAGCATTGTTGTTATTGTTGTTCTTACTAAATTTTGATAATATCGTGTTTCGGATTATATGCCATGTGCCGGATATGAATATATTATGATTCTGACCGACAGCGGCATGTTTATAAGATCCATAGTCATAATTGACTCATAATGCATATTGCGAACTATGGAGTGTCCATTATTCTGCTACTCCCTCGGCTGCTGCTGCCACAACTGCGGCTGCTACTGGTCCTGTTGCTGCTACTCACTCAGCTACCGTTTCTGCTACGACGACGACGAGGACGACGGCATCAATCATTGTTGCTGCTGCTGTTGTAGATTGTAGATTCGATCTTCCTACAGTACCATTCGCATGACCAAGAGTGCTGCGCATTGCCATGGACTGTACGGCGAGTATAAGGAGAAGTCGTAGCACAGACTTCTCACCACCCGCCTCAAACCTTGAATGGCAGCTGTCCTGGATCATCGGGACCGCACAATCTCCCCAGCTATCTCCAGCCATGAGGGTCTGAAAGAACCTGCTGGTTTGGTCATGCGTGGTTAAGGTTGAATGTGAGCCTGTTCTGCTTGGCAGGCTCATAAGATGCTGTGTCGTGTGAGGGGCGAAGAATGCAATGAGTCCCGGTTGAATCTTCATTCGACTGGCAGCTCTGCTATGCCACGAATCGGAGCAGTATGACACTGCGGCACCTTGGAAGGCTCCTTCAATCTATCTCGGCGAGAGCAGAAGCCCTGGAAGCGCTTTAACAAGAAAAAAGGCCCCCCTTGCTAAACGGCAAACAGCGAACCAGACAGGTCGGCCAGTCCGCAGTTGGGGTCAAAAGCCGAAGATCGCGACAGACGTTGCTGCCGGGCCACATGAGCATGACGCTGTAGACGGAATCAAACGCCTGCAGATGCAGGAGGGGTCTCAAAGCCAAGATTTGCTTTTGGGTGGTTGTCGGGAGAGTCAGCAACCACCCCCCCTCCGTCCAACAGGAGGAAAGCATGAAATTCGAAGAAGCCGATACCAGGAGTTCCGATTTCTTGGCCCCGCACCGACAGGCACAGGTCGTTGTTGCCGTGTATTCTGTGTGCCGATCCGTGCCTCGGATGCTGCAAAAGGCTGGCAAGACAAGATGGTTTACTTCTGGTTTGGCTGCTTGTGTCATGGTCGTGTTTGCACATGCTGCTGATCGAGGGTCCATGGTGCTTCAGCGTGTGGGACTAAATCAACTCCTGTCTTCCACTTTGGACTCTGAGGGTGCATGGATACATAATGACTGTAAGATGTTCACCATTATCATCTTCATCCACAGCCAGACCCCTGTCCACAGCATTGCATGGTTTGCTTCCTTCCTCTTCGTCCGAAACACATATCCTGTTGCAAACTGAATATTCTGGCTAATGGATGGAGAACTATCCATGGAGGATGACTGTGGTTTCGCGCAACATGTTACAAGTGCATTGCCTCCACGTCTGTGGGTTGCAGCCGAGCATCTTAAGCCTCGTCTCTCTTGCTTCAAACCCTACAAGCAGGCGGGCCCCAGGCTCAAATCGAATGCTTCTGTATATCCAAGGGGCAGGAGCTCGACCGCAAGTACGGCCCAAACTGCCAGAAGCAGCATGACCATGATCAACCTGAGTTCTCATAGTTCTCGCAGGTTTGGGGTCTCCGTATTCCCTCCCCCCTCGAAGTCTGAAACCCTTATAATCTTCACTCGGTCGCCCAAACCCTGAGAAGGGTCGAAGGGCCCCCAGAACACGGTGGTCAGCGCGCTGATGATGCCGGTGATCATGGCATGGAGTTCGGGCGACATGTGGACAATCCTGGTTTTCGGGCTGCGGAGCTTCGAAGGCTTTTGGGTTCAAGAGACAACGCAGGGACTCTCGTGATTGTGTTTTGTGTGGTCATGCGGAAGCTACGAATGTTGAGGACTTCAGTTTCGGCTTGGAGTCGCGTGGCGACGATGATGATGAGCATGATGCTGATGATGATCGTGATGTTGCTGCAGATGGTGCTGGTGATGATGGATATGAAAAAAGGATGATGTTGGTGACGATGGTGATGATGACGGGGATGATGGTGATGGTACGTATGGTTCTGATGGAGAAGGAGTGATGACGACGATCATCACCATGATCTTAGTAGTGATGACGGCAGTGGCGACAACCATCATGATCGGGAATGCAATCACCGCACGTCATGGTCCGCATCTCGTCGTTATCATCATCATCGTCATCATTACCATCATCTTCGCCGCCATCAAAATCAGTAGCAGCAACCGCAACATCGAAATCACCCAAACCAAGATCAAGACAGATCTCTATGTGTCAAGCTCTAACTGTCTATTGAGGGTCCCACTGCAAGCGGAATACGTCGTGTTTCGGCTTGCAAGATAGGGGTTTAGGATAGTTCAGGGTTTAGGGTCATGATGCGTTGAGTTCTGACATGACGCACTTCCACAGGGTTCATTGGCTCTGCCCGGTGGTCCTGGCCGCTCGCGCAAGCCGCGCAATGCGAAAGAGACGCAAAAGCTGCACTTCTTGAAGCCCGGCCTCACATGGAACTTGAGGCTTTCGTTTGAGTCTAGAGTGTTTCTTAGTGGCCACAGCCTTGGTACTGCCGATCTTCTCTGCATCTTCTCTGCGACCACTTCCACACTACTACAACTGCTGACAGATAAGAAGCTTTCGCGATGTCTTTTCATTCCGAGGCGCCGTCGTCACAAGTGTGCTGACGATCACATCTACCCAGGCCACAATCACCTGAGCTCCCCCGGTGTGACCATCTGCGGCACAAGGCTCGATTCCAAGGACAAGAGTCTGCGACGCCCAACGAACCATACATAATCATACATACTGATTTTGAGGCAAGGCATCGAGGGCCTTTGGGAATCAATGCTGGAAGAGACTAAGGACCTGGGGTCGATCAGAAACCTTCCCCGAAAGTCAGTCAAGCCGCAATAATGATGTCGAATATCATCCACCAGTCTCGACACATTCGTCGTCGGTAGACGAAGAGCATGATCTCGGTGGCATGCAACATCGCTTCTCAAGGTCACACATGCTGTGCATCAGTTACCACAGTAACATGCAGCGGAAACTCGCCCGTTCATTCGTCACGACACTACAAAGGCAGGGCAAACTCATTCCGAGTCTTGCGCGAGGTGCAGAAGATCGAAGGATGAGAAACGAGGCGCGTTTCAAAACAACGTTCCTAAAGACGGAATTCTGGATCCCTGGTGCAATGTCTCAGATATATCCTTCAGTCAGGAACCCAGTGCAAACTCACTGCAACCCGGTTGAGTCGGTTAGTATGCATCGAGCAGCGAAGCTTTCGACTGTGTAGAACCCAACGAAGATGTAGTTGAAGATGCTCAGCCACATTGGCATGCAACCTGGGATCTTCATAAACCAATGAACGGGCAGTTCTTCCTATCTGATGCGCTTGCCGGCTCATGCTCCGCTTTCGAGACGGAGTGCTCGTATCCTTCAGCATCTGTCGCGGATCTGCATGCTTCTCCCCTGTCTGCCTTCTGCATGTTGAGACTGCACGACTCAAAACATAAAGATTGCCAGCTAGTCGCCAATCACATTCTCGCCGCATGCGACGCCGGCATTAGCTTCAAAGACGATGATGACAAAGTTGAGGCAAATTACGAAACTGACCAACATCTCCTTGGTGGGAGACACGAGGGTTTCGTTAGATCCTGTGCGGCATACGCCGTAGGAAACCCAAGTCAACATGAAGTCTTAAAACTTCCGAAGCCTGGGCCTCCGCAGCTGAAAGGCCCGTGGTCAGGATTTCGGTCGAAGGCTTTGGGTCAGCGGCTTCATGGGGAGATTGGGCGGTTCGTCCAGATTGTCGCCGGAGCTTGGTGGGCAGAGGGGTGCCACAGCGCCCCTTCACAGGAGAAGGACCTACGTGTGTCGGAGAGTTTGTGTTCGAGCAGAACAGCTCGGATGGACCAAGGTAGGGTGAAGCCCCTAACAGCAAAGAAATTTGCAAGATCCAAAAGCTTCCTTCATCGCCAAAATTCCCATGGACCAGAGATCACCAGGCTGTAGAATCGCCTCGGTGGACAGTCTGGACAGCTTCTTGACATGGCATAACCCTCGACTGCCATTGAAACCTTGCGAAAACTGACAGGCACTACGAACAGGCAATTCGGGCAAGCATGGCAACAGAAGAAAGAAAAAGCAGCTATGGTGTCGCCAGCAACAATGGCAATACGACCGGCAAATAATTAGAGCATGTCACGATCACAACAAGGTGAGGCATCATGATGAGACTATAACGAACACCAGTCCACCACCATCATGACAACCCTCAGCAGGAAAAAGGGTGAAGAGGGTCGGATCAGAGGAACGTTCTGCGTCAAACCCTCAGCCGCGCCACCATCGGTAGCGGGAGAAGTCCTGCAAGTCCTGGCATGGTCGGATCAAGCTACACGAACCTCCAAACTACATAAACTACATAAACCCCTATACCCTAAACCCTAAACCCTATATGCTCAGCCAGCCGGTGGCCCTGGCTTCACGCGAACCTTCTTATCATCTCCGACGAAGCACTGGCCAAAAATCTCCCGAGCGCCTACCCAAGCGCTTACCACACACAACGCTCCTTGGAGTTGAACTTCTTGTCCTTCAGCGCTTTTTTGTGCGTTTGAGCGAAGCCTGGCGTGGTTGAAGTTGGAGCTTTGTGCCGGGAAGTGACGAGGAGCTCTCGCGTCTCTCCGTGCCCAGTTAGCACGGGATCGAAGGTATGAAGTAGGCATGTGATTTGCGCATGACGGATTTCCCGAACAAGTAACATATGTAAACAAAACGGTACTAGGATGCCAGAAAGCCATTGAATTTCTACCGATGGTAACCACAGAAGTGTGCACCATGGAACCCCCCCTCTGGAGTCGGAGGTCATGTATGTATGCATACATGCAGTTTCTTGTGTGCCGACTGAAAGATAGGATGTACATCTATATGCAGACTGTCTACGCCCCTCTTCCACCGTATGTATGCAGGCATGGTCTGTGTAGCATATGTACGTACATGAGACGACTCGAGCATGCTCAGAAATCGAGCTCGCGCTTTGACACACACACACACACCTATGCCCCGAATCCCCGAAGACTCCAGCCCCCCAAACCCAAACATCCGTATCTGAAGCCAGTCATGCTGGCCTTGGGCTGATGTAGGCATGGTTTCGTGGAGCCTCAGAGTACAAAGCAGGAGATCAGATCGGGGCTGGAGGCCTCATGATGCCTTTGGGGGCCAGGGTACTTCGATCACAGCTTCAGTTTTGGGAATGCGCCTGCGCCATCGGCTAAAGCCTGACGGAAGCTTGCGGGCGCCGGAAAAGACTGGAGCTCTTAAAAAAGGTCCAGGCCCTGGACTCCAAAACCTGAAAGCCCGAAGGGCTCGGAAGGACCCCAAGGGCCGAGTGACGATGAGGCGATGGACGACTTCGAGTTGGCCATGCCACCCAGGAAGGTGGTCTGCCTTTGGGCTTGGCTTTGCTTACTTACACTATCTTGTGCCTTCGTGCTGATTTTAGGTTCCCTTCCGCCATGGCTGCGGGACCTTTAACTGTCCAGGGCCGTTCAGGGCTTCGGGGCCACGTGCCGACCTCGTCTGTCCTGCTTCAAGAGGGTCGGTGAGTCGTGGTTGCCTGTGTTGTAAACATGAGCGCTTGCCGCGAGCTCGTGCTCTTTGCATGTCGGCGCTTGACTCAGGAGTGTCTCAACTGAAGATCCGCCGAAAGACAGTACAACTCTTTTCGTTTTTTCTCAGCAGGGTTGAGCTGCTTTGATTGACTTCATGTCTGTTTCCGTGCACATACATTCCAAAGTCTTCGGAAAAGTGAGTCATCTTGGGTTTGCCGTGCAAATCTGCAGGGAAGTTACACATATTACGTGTCTATGCTGGTGCCAGCGACCTACCGCGCAAACTGCAGCTTGCAGCACCGGTGAGTTTGGTGATTACCTAGGGGACCTTTAGCAGAGCCAAACGGAGCCTCCTGATTTCTAGAGCTCAAGACCTATTCTAAGCATTGAGGCTTGAACTCCCGCCAACTTTCAGCGAGCCACACCATCGCCAGCTGTCACCAGGGCCGATGGCACGGCACAAAGATCGAAGGTTAGAATCTAGAACGAGAGGAAAGGAGAACAAAAAAAAGCAAGTGCTGATCTCAGACTCTGTTGCCCCGAAAGTCATGTCAGACCTTTCGATACGAACTTCATCGAGACCCTTAGTCGAGGAGTCGCTGCAAAAGGGCGACCCGCAAGTGTTGCTGGCTTCTGCGCAGGCACAGGAAACCGGAAACCCAGACCCAGAGCTCTCCAAGCACAATGACAAGCAGTAAAAGTCGGCGAAGAAGCCTATGCTGACCGAAATCGCAAGATGGGGCTGCGAAATCCAAAGCTGAGAGCCATGAAGCTGGCAAAGTTTTCTACACAACTTCTCCACTCATCCAGCCAGCATTGCTAGATCCTAGGTACGATGCGTGACTGAAACAAAATATCTGGAGGACTGCAATAGTTGGTCGGTGGACCATCAATGCTCAAGCACCTGCGCTTGGATCCTGCAAAAGCACAAAGGCGAACTAAATGTATGTCACTGCACACTACAGTGCATCTGCTCTACACGGCATCGAAGCGACTTGGTACAGCACGTCCCCGCGGTGGTGGAGATTCCGACCTCCTCCTGTCGCGAAGCGCATCATGAAAGGTGCGGCAAGGGGCCCATGAATTGACCCCATGCCTGTGCGCTCGGAACATGGGATGAGATTCTCAGCAATAAGATGTCTGTGGCTCAGTGAGGTGGATAACTGGATAAACGTTTGGTAGAGCTTACTGGGCTTACTGCACAAGGGTAGGTGACAAACAGGAAATCGCTTGTCGACTTTGTCCACGACTCTACCTTTTCCATGTAAAGGCTCACCTGTCATTGTCACTGTCGGTCACTTCGGCATGATTCTTCGCGTCTTATGCCTTCAATTCCATCATTTCGGCAGAGTTGAGGTGTCCTCTGTTGTGCATGTCTCATACAAGCGACGAAGTCCGCTTGGCAGCTTCAACGTTGCCTGCCGACACTGCCACAGATCCAAACCGTCAAGGCATTCCCTGAGAGGGCCGAAGCCTGGGAACGTCAACGAAGATCCCATGACCTTCACCGCCGTCTCCCCCAAAGTTGCTTTCATCGACGGACTTCGAATAAACCTGTGCCATCTCTGTTTCACCCATTATCCTCGCATGGCGCATGTGTTGATGTCTTCCAGCAGAGGCATCTGCAAGCTCATGCTGGCAGCTACAGATCTCGCGTGCTCTGCAGAACGGCGAGCTGGAACGAGACACGGAGCTCCTTCGGAAGCCCCTTCGGAGATTTCCAGGGCCGAGAAAGCTGCACAGCCAAGCCCCTGCCCACGACCCAGCACAAATCCTATTATGCCCTGTGGCGCCCATGCAAGGAGGAGCCTCCCGCTGTGGAGAAGGTTGCAAGAAGGCTCAGCTCCAGGGGCTATCTGGAGCTTGCTCTGGCTTCGCCCAAAGGAAGAGCCCATGTCCCTCGGTAAGTCCGCCGTATTTCTTGTGCGCATTCATCGTGGGACATGACGAGGAGATTCGACAACATGAGAAGAGCATACAATTTGACAATTGAAAGAAAGCCGCCGTCAAACCATGGTTGCGACGGTCCAAAGAGAGCAGCCAGGTATGGCTGGAGGGCAATAAAGACACCGCGCAGAAAAGGGACAACACCGAAAACCAGCGGCGAAATTGCCAAAAGGAGGGGAAGAGTATGTCCGCTGGTACAGTGAAAGGTCATGGCAATCGGAATTGCAACTGCAAACAGCTAAACAGGGAAGACGTAACCGCCATGTAACAGCCAGCATGCACACCGCTGGGGACCAAGCGGAGAATTGTCTGGTGATATCGAAGGAAAGTGTCTGGGTGGAGGAAACAGCCGCAAGACCAGGTCTAGAGCAACAAATACACATCCCCCGAATTCGGTCTGAGTCTGTGTAGGCTTTGCCCGACATTGTGTATAGAGGCACCTTGACCAACGTTGTGCGCTGTAGGCGGTCTGCACCACACCTTTTGCACCCTAACATATTCTGACAGAATAGCATCCAGAGGCAATCATACTGCCACAAACTACCCACAGCTCCCATGCAACACTCGCGCCGGCAGTAGCGATCACCCACCCACGGCTGAAAGCTACATGCACACGCTCCGATTTCCGAGTGCGGCGAAGCCTCGGAGTCCGACGACATCGCGTTGCAGGGGTGCAGCTTTAGAGCGAGGACAGTCAAGTGTGCGCGCAGGTCCGATCAACAAGACCGGAAGCGATGTTCCAGCTCAGAACCCTGTAGGGCGTCCAGTTGTGGCAAAACGCGAGGTGGTGCCCCTTGCATTGCAGGTCCATGTCTGAAGTCGCAGGACCAGGAAAACGCACACGTGAAAAGCCAGCTGGCCAGCAAAAAAGTGCCGATAAACCGGGCACTGGTCTTGCTAACAGAACTCACAGTTCTGGCAGAATTGCCCAAAAAATGACAAGCCACTCTGTCCAGCCAACCATGTTGGGAACCTGGGGTAGCCAACGTTCACAGCCGAGTTCGTCCACGAAGTTGCTGACATTGACTGCCAATGCAACTCCACAAAGCTTGGATCAACACCAGTGTGTGCGTAAGTGGGGTCTCTACATCAACGTCTCGAAGTGCCATTTATCCTCGAGGGAAGTTCCGGTGTTGAAATAGGCCCTTGGCACATTGGGCCTTTGCAGCGTGCCTGGACCTACGGGAGTGGCTGCACTTGAGCAGATGCTGCGAGCTGTCCATCACACTTTGACGGCTTGGGAGCTGTGCAGTCCCTGCTCTGGCAGATTGCAATCCCAGTTTATGGGAAGAAAGTGGAAATGCCGCCTTAAGAAGCCTGAAGCCTGAAAATCCCAAAGTGCACCAGCTCCTGGGAGAGAGTCGCGTGCGATACTTGCCCTCGAGGCCCTTCTCGGTTCCTGGCAGCAGGCTGGCTTTGCTCAGGTGACTGCCACAGCTACGACAAGTAGGATGCATGGCTGGCAGTGTAAGGTCGGTTGAAACTGTCATGGTCAAAGCTTGCACACGCACTTACGATGACACAGCTTTCCAGCTACCATGCCAAAGCAACTGCATGGCTTTGGCTTGAAGCTTTGCGCCATAAACCCGGCTCACAGCTCCAAGCAGCCATTTCTTGTCCACAGCTACCTCCATAAACCCTGTTGAAGTAGCTCAGCTGCGCCAGTGAAAATCCACTCAGCATATGAGGCACCTCCCGGATAGGACTCGAAGCGGTCACGCAGCCTTTGTCAGATGGGAGAGCCCGAGGCCAACGCCAGCGGTTGCCCTCTCTTTGACAGCATATGAGCCTCCCTGGATCTGAATCGTCGAACTTGTGAATTTCAGGAACTCGAACGAAGCTTCAAACAAGTTGCAACTTGATCTAACCGCTGAGATCCACGCGTCTGCCGCTGACGCTCCAGACGCTCCAAGTGCCTGGGCGCCGAGGCATGAAGTGCAGATAGGTGCAGGAGCTGTCGGATTTTAACGGCGCATCCCTGGGTGCCAGTGCGTACACTGTGAACCGTCTTGAAATCGGCAGAGCCACGACAGGGACTCGCGTAGCCGCCGGAGGGACACAGGCTCCTCCTGTCCAGGGAGGGAGGGGCAGGCAGCTGCAATACAACGACCCTATCCAGTGTGGACAAGAGATCTCAGCCGGAAGCTCTCAAACCACCTTCCCGCTGTTATGCCCTGTAAAAGGCACGATTACATGTGGCAACACCACACCGGGCAGCAGAGTCCTGCGGACTTGATGACGTCATGCAACACACGGAAACGCCACGACAAACCAGGCTTGGGTCAGGCTTGTGGGATGCTCTGGGATGTTGCTCCAAGCATTCTGCAGCCATGCCAGGAAAGAAGCTTCGCGAAGGGGCATTACACCCTTTGCTCCGCTGTTTCGTAGCCGAGTGTGCTGAGAAAGTGCCAAGTTCAACAAGCAAAACACATGTGCTTCATCCTCATGCTTGAAAAAACTGCGAGGTGCATGCATTGAACTACAGCTCTCTCGGCTGTGCCTGCCCTGCTCCCTCTTCTAGGCAGGCTATCCCTCTTCTTCAGCACAAACAAGCCTCTCTCTCTCCTCTCTCTCTTTCTCTTTGTTTGGTTGGGTCAGGATGACCGAAGCTCCTGGCAGATGTGCACCCAACTGTTATGAAGCGGAGCAACGAACAACATGCACTCCCCAACAGCACAAACAAAGTGTGCAGCGTGCTGGCTACACTCCTACTTGTAGCTGGCCTCGTCCCATTTTCCGTTTTGAGCGCCGTTCCGTATCCCCGAGGGCTCCAGCGGCTTCTACCGAACCCACAACTCACAAGGAGAAGTCCCCCACACATACGAAAACAACACTCCTCCATACGTTGCTGACGACACAGGGCATGGCAGCACCGAACACAGCTTCAGCACCTGCGACAAGCCGGAGAAGTAATATGCAGTGGGCTCTTGCGTGCTGTCAGCAAGCCCACTCTACCTTGCCGCAGATGGTGAAGCTGTGAAGGAGCATCCGCTTCTCGGAACCCAAGAAGAAAACAGGCTCAACCCACCATTGACGTACCTGCCATAAGAACACGGCATTGCCTTGGGCCTCCCTTCCAATACAACGTGCTAACTCTAACTTACATCTCGAAGTTGTGCCTGTGGATCTTTTGGGCCGAGCGCCTGTTGACGTTCTGGAACGGGTGGGACTTCGATGTACTCAGCGCCCGGGAACTACTGGGCAAGGACCCTGTTGCTGGTCGACTCTGGACAGGCCCTACAGGCCCTACCTTTCCGAAAGCCTCGCTTATCCAGAGACGAGATGCAGTTTGAGATTCTCTCTGATTCGGCGAGTTTTCGGGTCTGAGTACATCCGGAAGCCTCGGCCAGCTATGTACAATGGCGCTGCATTCTAAACCATTCAGGTTGATCTTTCGCGTGACACCGGCGTTCAGCCAGCCACAGGATCAGAGAAGCAGGGTCAGGGTTGTGAGGACTTGCAGCCAAAGGATCAACCTTCTCTAATTTTGCCCTGCACTCGAGTCACGTCTCGCGCTGGCAGTGCTCACAAAAGGGGCAGCCTTTGCGATGCGTCTTTGGCACCTGTGCCACATGTTACGGCTCTTGCTATATCGGTTTTGGGTGGACTTGCATCAAGAAAATCTCCATTCATGGCTGGCCACCACAGGACTCTCTGTGTGCCTGGGATCTCGATTTCGACCGGCTCTCGCAGCGCCGGAGAGCGAACTGCGCCGCTGAGAGGCGGATGCTCAACTCCCGCTTCCTCGGGCGAAAACTCTGTGTTTAAAGCCTTCAGATCGCCAAGCCTGGATATTATGGGCACCTTCAGACCACGAGGATAAACAGAAGATTGCTCGGCTGCCGAGGCTCTCTTGAGTCAGCAGCAGGTTTCGAGTCTCGAGCTCCTGGCCAAAGGTTCCCGCAGCAAGTCGAAAGATCCAAACGAAGCAACATCGGAGCTGCACTAATGCGAAAAGCGGCATTGAAACTTCTACGATTCTACCTGAGCTATTGCTTGCGCGCCTCTTTTTGGCCTTTCATTTAGGGACCAATAGATTTCCCAACAAAACCCTCAACCCTCCCAGCTGTTACCTTAGACAAGGCACAACGACCTCTGCAGAGATGCCAAGACCGGACTCTGAGGCCACAAAAGCCCAAACCCGATAAGAACCGAGCCCTAAACCCTAAGCCAGACTAGAATTCAATCCCAAACTTCCTGCACCCCTTATAAAACCCGAAGTTGTCGTAGAACCGGAGCCCTCCTCGGCTTCGTCGAGGAGCTCCAGGAGCCGGCCCGAAGTCCCGGCCGCCTGCGGGACACGCAGCAGCGTGGACACAGTCTTACGTGCCTACATATATATATATACATATATATATACACATACATACATATACACATACATTTCGGCATTTCGAGGCAATCAGTGGTGTACGCTGCTCTAATTAAGTTGCATCGGCCTTGAGGCTCGCAAAAGGGCTACCCCAAGGGCTTTGCCAGAAAGTAGCCGGGGCCACGACAGAGCACAGACGTCCTTTACAAACGTGCTCCCACAGCTCTCCGACTTGACTGGGCATGAAGCAAAGCGGATCATCGAGCGCGGCTTCGGCTGTGCACTTTCCACTAGGCCTCGCTTTCGAAGCTTCCCAATCGGGGCCCAGGATTATCAGAAAGGGCTCAGGGGTCCCGCACTCCTGTCGACATAGAGCCAAAAGTGGGCTCCATTCGATCGTCTTCCGCTGCTCCTGGAACAGTTCCAGCGACATCTCCTTGGCGCCTGCTTCTTCTCGGGCGTTGGTGATCTGCTGGTGCCAAACCTCACGCTGTTGCAGCACCTCCAACACCCGATGGGAGGACTCCTCATCCCAAGGACTCTCTCCGGCGCCAATTAAGATATCCGCATCCGCTCCAGCTTGTAGTAGGACTTCACATTCCTCGCTGTAGTACAGCGGGTGTCGGCTGAGTACAGCCAAGAGTTTGTCCTGGAGGTCGCCGTTGGTTGACCAGATTCGCTGCTCCAGTAGGACCTCGCTGATCTCCCTGGAAGCACGCTTCTGTACTTCTGGCCAAACTTCATCACTGTCGTTCTCCTCGGGCTCGTAGATCTGGCATGTTGGTGCAAGGTTGTATTCCTCCACCGCTCGCTTTCTGTGGTCCTTACTTCCCTGCCCAGGTAGGGCAGTCTCCACCGTGTGACCCCCTCGCCAGAGTCGGTTGACACACGTCCTGGAAGTACGAAGGTGCACCCCTAGGCGCTCGGTGGACCAGAATTGCTTGCCACAGGCCCGGCAAATGGATCCAGCCACACACTTTCGGTGGGCAGCTTCGCGACCATGAGTCTTGTAAAAGTGGGCTCCCAAGCCCCCTTTTGACCGAAAGGTCTTAGAACATCCACGGCATCCCCAAGTCGTGGCCTCTTGGGTGACCCCTGGCATCTTTTCCCGGAGCTGTCTGTAGAAATGCCAGATACCAACAATCGCCGCATCCTGTCGACACTGTTTCTCATGTTCCTGGTGGAGGGCTTTCTTGACCCGGTACTTGAACTGGCCCCCCTGTTCCTTCAGGTAGTGCCACCAGCTGGGCCACTCAGCCACGGTAACACAAGGCAATTCCGGGAAATAAGTCCGCATCATTTCCAGGTCATGGCGAATCACTGCAAACCACTGTTGCTCCTGTTGGAGTACACCCCAGAGGAGATCCGGTCCAGTTTGCACCATTGCTGTCAATATCGTCAATCTGGACTTAACAGCATGGAGCTCAAGTCTCCAACGGTTGGTCGCAATGTGGACAAAAGGGGCCGGGATTGTGAAAATGCGGTCACCAGGGTAGCGAGGGCATAGAAGCTGTCGAAGGATCCGGGTATAGCCTTGGCAGAGCGACTTCCAAGCCTGTCCCTCCGGAATCCAGAGCGATAGGTTGAACATTGTAGAAAGGACCGACATCTCGAAGAGTTGAGCTCTGACATCCAGTGGGATCTGCACGTTCTGGAAGATGAGCTTCTTTCCCGAATCCATGGCTGAAGTTGCCATGGAAAGGCGACGTCGCATTTCGGGCTTCATGCTCAGCTTGGCATCCATGATACCTCCCAGGTGTACGTACTGCGGCGCCACCGGGATCTCAACCCCGAGGTCTTCCAGCACTAAGGTATTTCGCCCATGCCCAAAGTGGCTCTGCCTCGCCTTCTGGATCCCTTTACCAGTCAAGGCCACCACAATAGTGGTCTTGCCTCGCTTCAAATTGGGCTGTAGCCCAAAGTCCTGACAGATTCCAATCGTCAACGCAGCAAGACGTTTGCCTTTTCTCAGGCACCTTTCCGGGTCTGGGTCGTCGAAGGGGAGGGCCGTGTCATCGGCCCACGTCATATCATTCCAGCCGACCGTTTGCAAGAGCTGCAGTATCTGAATCTTGCAAATACATACAGCGAAGCATAAGCAATCGGTGCACGGACTTTGCTTCCAAGATGTAGCGGGTGCAGCTCAGCTTGTAGATGGCATTGGGTTTTGTTTCGCAACCATCTGTGAAATGTTTTCCCCACCACGCTGGAGATAAACAGAGACCTGTGATTCGCCGGGTTGGAAATCTCACCCGCCTGTTTCCAGGCGGAGTAAATAACTCCTCCCCTCCACTGCACCGGTTGTTGGAGACCCCATGCTGCTTTCAAGAATAAGGGCTCCAGAGCTGCAGCTGCCGACACTGGGCAGGCACGAAGGACCTCGCCTGGTATGCCATCCAAACCCATTGCCTTGTTGGTCGGAGCAGTACGGCAGATGCGTTTGATTTCCCCAACAGTTGGGAGATCGTCCGCTGTCCACACCACACCTTCCTCGTACTTCTGGGCAGCGTCCGGCATGTTAAGGAAGGCCGCCGGCTCCATGATCTTGCCATATTCCTGGTCTCCAAAATGTTGCAGCCAGATACGGTCATGGTCGTCCTGGTTTCGAGCCGGGTTTCCTTTGGCATCCAGCAGCAGGGGCAAGGGTCTGGATGATGGCATTCGCTTCCGTCCTCCGACACCATGTCGCTTTGCTCTTTGCAAGATGCTGGCGGCGCTTTGCGGGCCCTCGGCAACGATCGTTCTGAGGTACTGGGCCTTGCCAATGTTTATCGCCTGCTTGATGCGGTGGGTTGCATAGCCGATGGCACTGGCAGCCAGCTGGTAGAGTAGCCCATCTTTCCTCACCAGAGCTTCGACAAGCCCTTTGCCTCCCGTGGACCATTGATAGAAAGCTGCTGCAAGGCCTCGCGCCCACATAAACTTTCGTTGCCCCGTTCTTCGCTTCAGGGCAAGTTTTTGGTCTCGCCAGTGCCATACCTCCGCAGGGATGTAGGAGGTGCGGGTGATCTTCGGCGCCGGAAAGTGTGTCTCCAGCACCTGGCACACATACTCCTGCACTTGTTGGCAGTGGACATCGACATGTGTCCACCAGGGGGGCGGCTGATACGCCTCAAGTGCTGCTGTGAGGATGGCCTTGCCCTCTGGAGTGACCATCTTCTCTCGGTCATAGCGAGGCCTCCAGAGTTTTTGGGTCGCTGCATCACTCCAGGTTTGTCCCACCATGTCCATAGAGGCCACATAGTGGTCATCCCTGACAGCCGCCATGTCAATTTCATGATCTGTATAGCTGCGTACCTGCGAAACCCACGAGCTGCCTCCAACCACCAAGTAGTCAATCCTGTGGTACTGGCCATTGGCATGACAGAACGTTTCACTCGGGCCGCAATGGAGCTCATCGAAGGTGGCCGGGATCCATAAGTTGCTGGCCGTCAACATCTCAACCAAATGGGCTCCTGCCTCATCAGGCTCTCCATATTCCAGGGATCCAGTGGTCGGGTGGATGTTGCAAGGGACTCGTCCATTGCCGCCCATGCCACCGATGATGATGTCGGCCTTTCCCATGGCCTGCAGCTGCTGCTGTAGGGCAGTGAGGAAGGTCATTCGCTCATCTGCCTTATCGTGGTGGGGAACATGGGCAGAGAAAAGTACACATCTCATCCCACCTTTGGCAATTTCAAGGATCAACAGCCTGGGCTCCTGGGCCTTGATCGTGACATCATGCTCATCGACCTCCAGGGCCTGTCCGTTCACATCGAGGAAACCCATACGTCGATGTAGCCAAATCGCTGTTCCCCAATGCTTCTGCGAATCTGTGGAAAATCTCATATAGGTCCCTGGTGTCCACAACCCACCAGTACTCTTCGTTTCCTGGAGGAAGATGATGCGATAGCCTCCGGCTTCAAACTGGTCCGCCAGGAATTTGCTTTTGGCTCGTAGTCCCTGCACATTAATAGTGGCGCACTTCGTCGAAAAAGTGCTGCCCCTGGAAGTCCTCCCCATTCGGTTGTGGCTGGTCAGGGGGACCAGCTTTGCACTGTCCAATGGGCTTCCCTGTGGTGCAGTCTTGGGTGGGATGACAAGCCATTTCCCAGCCCTGCTTTGGATAACCTCACTCGGTCCCCATCGGGAGATCGTAGCCATCCATGACATATCAAGTCGTAGGAACGCTGCACAATTGTCACGAGGAGGGGCGGGTAGTTCGTTCATGGTTACAGCCACGGATTTTGCAGCCACATCAACCAGCTCATTCCATGGGTGTCCTCTATGGGAGTGCACGTGTTCGTAGCTGATCCGTTGCCCGGCAACCCCCTGGACATACCGGTCCAATGCTCTCAGCTTCGCCGTAAACTCGTCCTGCCCTTGCCAGAGGCCATTGGTTCCATAGCCCGCAACCTGACAGTCAAAGTAGATCTTGTAGCTGCTCGCCCTGAGGAAGTTGACACTCTGTCCAATCCACAGGAGGGCACCAGCCAAAGCCACCTGCTCAGCAAAGAGTGCAGGTGGTGACGAGGAGGACCAGATACTCGAACAGTTGCCTAGGATGCCCTCGCCAAATAATCCGAACAAGGCAAGGGCGCCTGCACATCTCAGGGAAACCGCCACAGCATAGCCGCTCTTCCGTGGCTTCGCAAAATATGAGCCGTCAACATAGAGATCCACCTCTACAGCGTCCTGATCCATTCCGGCTCGCAGGACCTTCGTCCAGTGGACCAAGTCTGACATGGCCTTTTTTGTCTCCTGCTTGAGCTTCGGCGGCAACTGCAGGTCACGAAACCAGTCCGGTGGCCAAACATGAAATGCCTGCCTGATGTCTTGGGGTTCGTGTGGGAGCTCCACAACATCCTCCTGCAGGTCAAAGCTCGGGCCAGGAACACATTTGGCCAGTTCCAGGGTGGCTGCTGTGGTACCACTCTCCTCCGGTGTGTGTTCCGGGCTACGTCTCGGGCTACGGCTTCGTTGCCGATTGACCGGTTCCGGCGGAGGGGGTCCATGCGGGCCCGGTCCTTGTGGGGGGCTTCCTATGGACAAATCAGAGGATCGCAGCACTGATTCTTCATCCTCTTCCATGTCCTCGTCGGGTTCTGTATCATCATCATCACTCTCAGTGTCCGTGATGTCTTCTGTGCGGCGGAGGGAGATCTCCAGGGTATCTCCGTCGTTGACTCGGAGGTTGTACTTCCCCGGATTTTCTTGCCACCCTTGACTACGATCGAAAAGTCAGGGAGGACATCCACCGCCAGGTCCTCCACGTATTGGCCCGGGCAGAACTCATTGCCATAGACAGCAACCCATTGGGGCCATCGCCCTACTCCCCGCAAATCCAGGATGATGATTCGGTAGAGTGGGGTCGGGAAGATCTCCTGGTCTGCCACTGCCACGATCGAGTGGATGCGTTTGCCAAGGAGACATAGATTGCGAATCCTGTACGTTGGTGCGCGCAGCCAGGTATTCTCAGGATTCAGCCCAAAGACACGGCACGCCACATCCATCGGGGTGAACTCTTGCGTCCTGTCAACGGGGTGTAGGTGCTGCCCCTCGGTGGTCTGAAAATCCGTACGGGGGCTCCATCTGGCCGGGTCCTCCAGTCTGGTATCCATAGCTGAAGCCCAGTCCACTACCGCTCCCCGAGGTAGGACCTGTATGAGTCCAGCCTGGATCGGCTGGACTCTGTCATCATGTCCAAGAGGGTGTAGCGCTCCGAATGTAAAGACGTCCATCTCCATCACCCGGGTGAGGTCCAAGTGTCGGAGCACCCACTGGCGACTGACCAAACCCTCACAGTACACTGTGAATATTTGTCCTCCAACTGGGCGGGCATCGATGAGGAGGGCAAATTTTCCAGAGACCAGCAACCACCGAGGGACAATCATTATACTCGCAAAATCTTCGTGGAGCTGGGGCGTTGTAGCCATGGCCCAATCCAACCATTCTTGGTCCATCTTTTGCGTCGAATCCAGCATTGCATCATATAGACGTTGCAGATCCAATGGAAACGGCATCGCAATGTCGACCGATTCCGCGGCAAAGTACGGTGAGCACAGCCAGGCCGAGATGTGACTTGCCCTCGGCGCATTCTCATCAATCCACTGCCACTGCTCAGGTAGTGGATCATCTTCTTCTGGTACTCCACGAACCATGACCTCAGGCACAAACTCCCTTGAGTTCTCTACAGCCATGTTGGTCCAGTGCCTGCCAGCCGCATCTGCAAGCTGTTCCCTTAAGGTCTGCTGTCCTGCTGCCCAAAGCTCGAGATCGCTAGGCATAGGGACTGCCACAGGGGCCGTCTCTCGTACCCTGTGCCAGCTGCCCTCACCACAGCCAGCATCATCTTGGTCCACATAGGGGGCCGCCCAGTTCCTTGTCTGTTCGCGAAGGGGCGGCTCCAGATACATTGTGCAACCAGCATCATGATCTGGCTGGCCATGAATGCCAGCATGAGTGACAGCATCGTAGCTCGCCACAACTCTGCCTGTTGTGGCGCCAATGTCGTCAACATAATATACCACAGAAGCTCGATCAAATCCAGCTCCTGCATGGGTCGTATTCTCCCTCGGTCGTGGCCTCCCAAAGGGCCGTGCCGATTCTGCTCCTCCACCTTGGCTGGTACCCACCGAATATCCTTGTCATGGGCTCCATCAAAATTGTGTTCTGACGCGGACTGACCGAAAAAGCCGCGGTGTTGGGGAGGGCAGCTACCCAAGCTGCACTGTCCCAGAGAGTGCTCAAGGGGGACTGGCCGAAAAAGCCCCCTGTATCGCAGCAAAATGCTGCTCATATTGCAACCATCTTCACGGGCTACTCGAGATTCTCGTCCTCTATGTGCTCCTCCGCTGGCACCGGCGCCTTGAGGTCCGTGAGGATGACATCTTCCTCGTCCGACTCCGCAATCGCTTCTGGCAAGCTGCCCTTGAGCATCTCCAGATATCGCTTTGCCTCCAGTCGCTGTGTCAAGGCCTTGGCGCCCGCAGGACGGGTCGGTCGTCTGCCAGCGGATTTGATCGCCACTCTTGGTGTTCTCTGTCTGGAGGCAGAAGCTCTGGCCGGGGAGGGGAGCAGCTCCGCCTGTGAAGGCGAGGTGATGTAGGGATCTCTGCCACAGCGTCCCCCATAAGTCGGTTCCTTGTCCTCGCTGTCGTTGTCCTTGGCGGTACTGGCTCTCGGCTCGCTTCTGTCCTTGGCGGTCGGAGTCATAGGTGCTGCTTTGGCTGCTCGCCTGGTGGGAGTTCGGAGTATGCCCGATTTGGCCGCATGCTCCGCGATCGCGTCCAGCATCTTTTGTCTTCCCACATCGTCCAGCTCCTTGCTCATAGTCTCCGCCAGGATGTCCCCAAGTTGCTTTTCTTTTGGGGCTTCCTTGAGGAGCTCCGCCAACTCTTCCACCGCTTCCTGGTCCGCCTCTGTCTGTGCCTCTTGCTCGTCCTCGTCCGGGTTCGCCAGGAGATTCTGCAGGGAGACCAGGGCGTCGAGCTTGCCCTTCTGTGCTTCCGAGGCTTCCTGTTTGATCTGGCCCATCCTTTCGTAGTATCTGCTGCGCTGCTTCAAGAAAGATTGCTTGAGTTCCAACTGGAACTTCTGCCACTTTCCTTCCACTGCAGCCTTGTCTTCTTCTAACTTTCGGAGCTTGGTCTCCGCCTTCCTGAAGCCGTTCATCATCTTCTGCATGTTCTTGGAGAATCCTTGCGAAGTTGTGGCCGCCTCCTCGGGCTGCTGCACTTCTCCATCTAGCATACGGCTTCCTTTGTGCGGGCCATCGGTCACCATCATGTCGAAGCTGGGAAACTGGGGCCCACGTGCAGCCTGTGCCGGTTCCCTCGTCCACTGTGTCTTTCCAGCACCTTTCGGCTTGCCATAGCCCTTGCTGTCCCACTGCGAATAAGCAGGCTGCTGCTGCTCCCATCCTCCACCATAACCGTAGTCTTCTCTGTGCCATGACTTCTGTCCACGTCCCATCTGACACAGCTCACGATAAGCAGGAGCGCTGTGGTGCCGTTGGAGTCGAAGTAGAGAAGACCGGGGAGGGTGTTGCCCGTTGGCCCGGGCTTGGCGGATCCGTGCCCTGTCTCGGGCCCTTTTCTGCCTTCTTCGGCGATGCCACGCGGGCGATGGAGGTCCCGCAATGGCTGCGAATGCACGTGCCTATTCCTCCGGCACTGGGGATCCGGCAATGCTGTCGCCCCTTCGCGACAGCTCGATCCAGAGCCCTATACACATACATACATACATACATACATACATACATACATACATACATACATACATACATACATACATACATACACACACGTGCGCACGCACGTGAGCATGAACGCACACCGACTACACCTCCCTCTCTCTGTGTATATGTATGTGCAAAAGTGTAGATCATGGTCGGCGAGGGGATATGTATGTGCATTCATCTCACATTTTGAATGAGGTTGCTTCGATTTGGGGCTATAGGAGCATCCTTTCTACTTCGGCAGGATAGGGTCAAAGGTCTGGAGTCTGGGGTCAACAGCGATTGTTGGCTGCTTTACGGCTGGACTGGGCTCAGCAGGGCCAATTTGCATGTATACAGCGGGGTTTTGAGCTGAGCTGGTAGAGCATGCGTGATTCCCAGATATAAAGCGGCTATGCTGCAAGAAGAGTCACTCAGGTACAAAAGCTAGCTACTCGTAGCAATGATGGTGATAGCAGTGCTTGTGGAACTGAACAAAGCTATCAACAAGATGACCTCCTTTCTGTCTCAGCACCCCGGATCGTTGCAGGCTCCCAAGCTGCATGTTGGCTGGACATGAATTCGCTTGCTGTCTGCTCAAGAGGCGCTGAACCATAAATTCCGAACTCAAAGCCTCTAAACTTCCTGCGATCCGCAAGCAAGGTATGGTAGTATAGGCTTCCAAGAGACGTTGACATAGGAGTGATGGTTCTCGGGGCCCCAAGAGTCAAGTCTTCATCACACTTTCTCGCAAGTCTCCACCGCAGAAGTCACGAAAAACTGAGCCGCCTCAGGTGGGAAAATGACCTTCGGCTGCAGAACCTGCGGCTGTCAAGGAGCTTCTGCAGGCTTGGGTGTGCTGAGGGTTATCTTTGCCGGTGAAGTTCCGACTTCAAAGCTCTCGGCAGCATCACGCGCCGACATGCTCCTCACAGCATGGGCATGCCAATGCTTGTCACCGCAATATGGAATCAACCTGGAGAGCCTGGAGCTCACGTGGGCTTGATCATACCTACCAGTAGCACGTGACTGGAAAGGGTCTCCGACAAGCCTTCCACCGACCTGCCTTTAAAGGGCTCAAGCGCAGCCTCATCCCTGAAATGCGGCTTCTACACTCTCTTTGCGCCTCTCCATCCAATGCGAAGTCGAAGCGGAGGATGTCCTATGCAGTCTAGTTAAGGGACTTGATTGGCACGATCCTCGACCAGCAGAACACCTTTTGTCAATTTTGAAGCGGCAACGAGGCGGAAAGCGTCTGAGCCAGAGAAGCGGTCAGCGCGCCCCTTCAGCGCCCTTGTCTGGCCTCGGAAACCTCGCTGTCTGCCACCACCGATGGCCCGATGGAGGCTGGTGCAGCCAGATCTTCCTCGTACCTTTCTTTTAGAAGGGTTGAGGGTTCTACAAGGGCCTTCCATAAGCGCTTCAAAAGAGTGAAAGTTTAAGGCTTCGATGGATTATTCGGGTTTTGTAGTGTCTTTTCTGTCAGTATAGGCAATACTCCGCATGATTATCGGGGTTTCAGGTGTTCCGTTGTGCTAGTAGAGAGACTCAACATGATTATTTTTGGTTTTTGATGGTTTTTCTGCTAGCCGATGATTCGGGTTTTCAAGTGTTTTGTTGTTTAGTATAGAAAGGTCAGGCAATACTCGGCAAAGTGGTTCGGGCATTCAGGTGTCTTGTTGCGCTAGTGTGGGGCCAGGCAAGACTTAGCATAATTATTAGCGTTTTCATGTGCTTTAGTAGAAGGAGATCAGGTAACATTCAGCTTGTTTGTTCGGGTTTTCAAGTGTTTTGCTGTGATAGCAGAGAATGCCTAGGCAGCAGTTAACACTGCCATTGCGGTTTTCGGATAAGGACTTGTGCAAGAACAGCAACGACAAAGTAGAGGAGGGGAGCAACAAATGTCAATGTATAGACACATACATATGATAGCTGGAGATAGAGATAGAGGTAAAGATACAGAAGAGATAGAGATAGAGATGGAGATAGACACAGAGATAGAGATAGACATAGACATGGAGGTAGAGGTAGAGACACGGATAGAGATATAGACATGGAGACGGATATTAGATATTAGAGCGCGCCCTTGGCTAAGTGTTTTGCCAGTCCTGTGGGCTTCAGAAAGGCAGCTTCTCTCTACGTTTCTGTGTCTGATCGGGTTTAGCCCCAGAGCCCCGGAATTATCGGGGCCTTCGGCCCCGATAGTTCGGTCTCAACTGAATGAGGCTTCTGCAAAATTGGAGTATCTATGATCCGCAAACTCATCAGCAAATCAGTAAACCAGATTCGCATGTGCTCCGATCAGTTACGTAGAGCTCTCACATTCAATGGTTCAATTCACTCATCCGGCGTGCTAGGGTTAATTCAGCAACAAATATGCTGCGCCTGTGGAAGAAGCGGAAGAAGCAGCACTACTGAGTTTGTCCCAAGACTTTCGGACGCTGCTGCGACGCAGCCAAGCTGCTGGGCTTTGCGCTCGACCTAGGCTGCGAGCAGACTTCGGACCAAATGAGGACAATGAGCTTGGGCTCGTAGGAATCAAGTCCATGCTCGTGCACAGATTCGAAGGCCAAGGAACTCTCAGAGTCTGAACACTTGCAGGCGTAGAAGCAAACAACACAAAACATAAACACAGCCGTATTGTATTCCCTTTTTACCCAGCGAGACGCATCGTCACCAGAACAGAAGAATCATGTGAAAACAGGTTGGCCCGTGCCTCTTCACGGACGGCTTCAAGGCTTTCCGCAGCCACTCGCCTGCTTGTGAGGACTGTTCTAGCATCGGAGAGATTCACAGGCCTCCACTCAGACCTGCAATCCAGCAACAGAAGCCCGTACACCCGGGCCTTGCTGCGCGAGCCTCTTCCAGGACGCTCATGGGCTCAGGAACCTGCCGCTTCAGCTGTTGCGTTTTGAACCTGGTATCTGGGACTTGCCAAGGGAACAGACCCCAATACGCTTGCGAAAGCCAATTGAGCTAACTACCATTGTCCTCCGGCCCGGAGCCGGCGTATTAAAACGCGGTGATCTTGCTGCAGTTCTTGCAACGTCCTCTCAACTAACCTGCTTCAAGTCAGCTGCTTTGGGGTCCGGGAATTCCGGAAGCTGACCCGTAACCTCGAGAGCTTCGGAAGGGCGGCCGAGGAGTTGAAAGGCCTCCACACGGCGAGAACTCGGACTCTGTCTGGTACACCATGCTTGGGATTTAGGGTTCAGATGGGTTCAGGGTTCGGGGTTTAGGGTTTTCTTGAAGGTTTGGGATGTCAGAAACAAAGAACAGCAGAGCATCAAGCCTAGAGAAAGAGACTTCGTAGCCTGTGAGGCATGAGGGCCTCTGCCTTTGCCCCGGGCTTCGCGGGAGAACATGATGCTTCAGCGTGTCGTGACTTCCATGATCAAGCAGAAGCAAGCATATGGGAGGACTTCCGCACGCCAAGCTTGCTTAAACCGTTATTGCTAGTGCTGGGGCCAGGCTGGGGACTGTGTCTCGGGCTTTAGCTTTCGGGTGACCTAAACTGCATCGCTTTGGTTTCGGCCCTTGGGGGTCTTTGGCCTTCCGGCGGTCAGCGGCTGCAGCACGGTGCTCGGCAGCAGCCTTTGGCGCTCCAGACGATGCAACTCTGACTGGACTGCTGCCTATGACGAAGGCTGCTTCACTACCGGTATCAAGGACAGACGTGATGGTTTTTAGGTTGACGGTCTGAGGTCCTAAACCTGGTGAGCCCGGCCGTCCATAGGGCAGAGATCAGGATTTCGGGGACTTGGGCTAAAGAACCCACCTCCGAGGCGGCGCTCAAAGAGGCCTCGGCCTCGGCGATCTTGCGCCGGCCTTGGGGGACATTTTCGCGCATCTAAACTCCGAAGTCCCCCCCCGTCTTCCCACCATGCAAAGCAAGGCCCGTGGAAGCAAGGCCCGCAGTCGAACGAGAACTTGCTACGACCGCCGCCGCAATCCATCATCACAATTCACAATGACAATGATAATCGCAATGATAGCAGCAACAGTGGTAGCGAGCAGTCGTCGTCGTCGTCGTCGT